>KN887629.1:71929-89586 GCA_000934455.1 Apostichopus parvimensis | reverse complement strand
CCTACTTCAAGGCACCGAACGCCTGAAATCAGTTTTCCCAGAATTACCTGTCATCGCTTTTAAAAGACCCAGCAACCTACGGGATATCTTAGTTCGGGCATCCTTTCGGGATGACACTCCATTAGGGGAAAGCAAAACAGAAACTACAGGATCATCGCCCTGTACACAAAATTGTAAAACGTGCTTACTTGTCGATTCGACCGCGGCCTTTCAGAGCAACCAAACCAAACGCACGATCCAAATTCGGCACAAAATTAACTGCCTATCCAAAAATGTCATTTACCTCATCTACTGCAATATTTGTAATTTACAATACATTGGAGAGTCAAAAAACACTCTTAGAATGAGAATGACACAACATAGATCGGCGGTCAAAACAAAAAAGATCAACCAACCTGTTGCAAATCACTTCAATCTCCAAAATCATTCAATTGAGAATTTGCGTGTTATTGCCATTGACCAAAACGATTATAGATAAATCTATCGATAAATCTAGGAAAGGAAAAAAATCTGGGAACTAAACCTAAAGACCACGGTACCCTTCGGTTTAAACATCAGAAACGATTTGCCGTCCCTGATAAACCAAACAACTCCTTTGCAACGGAATCGGATTAAAATAATCCGACACGGATTAAAATAATCCGATTTTCCTAAACTTCTGCTAAATCCAGCAGAAATCAGTAAGTCGCTTTAACTTCACAACCATGCCGACACTCTTCTCTATAAAATAGTTTCAATTCCTGCTACTCCTTGTCACTTTCGGTGATTATGCACTGAAGAAGAACTAGTTTTGCTCGAAAGATATGCAAAAACCAAACATTGGCTGTTTTACTTCCAATCACTTGACCTAATTTAATTATTGTATCTCACTCAAGATCCAGCCTTTCTCTAAATTTAGCATATTTGTTTAACAGTTTTCCGTAAATTTGAATTTCTTATTCACAGCTATCACCCGAACGCTTGTTGAGCATTTTTATTGAATGTGCCAAGTGCGATAAGGTAACGAGTTCCTGTTAATTTTTGTGTTTGTTTCATAATCGTTTTATCCGTAATGTACCGTATGTACTGTAAATAGCTCCTCCCCCATCCTTACCAAATGGAATAAATAAAAGAAAAAATGATCTTCCATGTAAATAAAGAAGCCTTCATTAAGTTAATAATGTCTCAAGTGGAAGGAGACATGGTAAGGTATTATTCTTGCTGCTGAATATTGCTCGGATAGGTGGCGAGATCCAGAGCAATCAAAATAAAGTAAATTGTCCCAATCTTGATAGCACGCTCCGATAACTAAATTTGTCACATGCATCTATAACTAAGTTCGGTTTAAAAAACACGCATTTCTTCATTTCTATACAGATAAATACACAAACATTCTTAGAGGAAGTCAAGACTTTGCGAAGAGAAGATTTCGTGAGTGATTCTCAAGAATGAATTAATTGGTGTTGGCAAGAATCTAAACAGTTTATTTGAAAGCTATTTGTACATTTTTTGTTATAAAAAACATAGTACTTGAATTTATATCTTAATATATTTATTTTGATAGTGATATTTTATACTTAACCGATACCGTTGGACGGCGTTTCGAAGTTGTAAATTGAGTGTGCTATATGCTATAAAGTAACTTTTGTTTTTAAAGAATACATAGGCCAATCAATAAAATATAAACAATATTGCGAAATTAATAAGTTGTGCGTTAAGATGTCGATATGCTGTACATTTTATTTTGCAGGTTGATAAAGAAACCGTCTTCAAATTTGCAATGTCCCTGCTAAACGAACAAGTGGTAAGATATATCTCGTCATCTCTTAAACTGGTCAGCTCAATGAACGAAACGTATCACAAGGTACAACTCATTGTAACAATCATATATTTTCTTCAATGGGATATTAACCGTGGTTATCGTCGCATGCTTAACAACAATGATGAAAGTTTTCTGCACCTTCGCGAAAAAAATGAAACATGTAAGGAAGAGTAAATATTGGAAAAATAATTTTATATATGTCCTACAAAGCAAACAAAAGTAACAAATTAGTCAACTTCTCGATTGTGTCCCGAGATGGAAATTTAAAAACCAATTCAGCTCCATTGGAACAAAAGGTGTCATATCCGTCACGACAATACACTAAACTGTTTTTCGTATTCTTTTGTTATTGTTTTCCCCGCGTGGGCTCAATTCAAAGTTGTAAACACTGTTTTTTCTCTCAATAAAACATAGATGTCAATAACATATAAAAATGGAAAGTTCAGTTTCCTGAACCGGTAAACGAAATTTATTATACTGTGGTAAAAAGAAGACGTGGTAAGATATATCTCGTTATGTCTTAAACTGATTAGGTCAATTAACGAAACGTATCATAAAGATACAAGTCAGGCTAACAGTAATATATTTTCTTCAAAGAGATATTGGTCGTGGTTCTGGTCTCAAGCAAAAGAGATATTGACCTTTGTTAAAGCTGCATGCTTAATAACATTGCTGAAAGGTTTCTGCACCTTTGGGTTAATATCGTACACTGACAGTTAACATTGAAACAATAGGGTCATTATATGACCTTAACAGCTAGCAAAAAAAAACATATTATTCCACATCTAAATTGTATGACAAGATGAACATTTTAAAATCAATTCAGTCCATGTGACACAAGGTGATGTCATACAAGGATAACAAATTAAGCTGTTTTTCTTCTGCATTGTTCTCCCTCCAAAGTTGAATACACATTTTTTCTTTATAAAAAAAATAATGATCAATGAACACTGTGGAGTTCAGTTGCCTTAACCGGTAAACTACGAAATTCATAAATTGTGCACTGAAATGTCCATATGTTGTACATTGTATTTGGCAGGTGGATAAAGAATCCTTCTTGACGTTCACAATGTCCCTACTACAAGAAGGTTTGGTAAGATATATTTCTTTATGTTGCAAAGTGATTAAGTTAGTGAAGGAAATGTATCATAAAGCTATAAGTCATTGGAAACAATCATATATTTTCTTGAAAGAGATATTGACGGTGGTTATAGTCGAATGCTTAACAACATTGATGAAAGTTATAATATATCACACCCACACAGCAATTAAGATTCCTTCACATTTTAAATTACACTTTTGGTATGTTTTTCATTTAATCTTATTAACTTTATATGGCAACAACTGTTCTCATTGGTGTATTCCATGTTTGGAACCAAAGATTACTGCAAACACTACGGCAAGGAAAAAATATTTCAACTAAGATTTAGACCAATGCCCTTCGGTTTACAGGCTTATACAAATTTTATTACTATATTATTGTTTTGAAGTAAGCAAACACTGACTTACATGTACGTTAAACATGCCATGCTGTTCTGTTTCAAATTACACTGTCACACGTCGATCTTTAGTTTTTGCTTTGTGTGGGTTAAAAAAAGTTATAGGTAATTAAATGTCTGGTATTACAAAAAAGAATTATTAAATATAGTATGAAGGAAAATTCTAACAATGTGTTCTATATTTGATTGGAAGCGAGAGCATAAACAGAAATAAATTCTTTTACGCTCTGGATTAGCTCTGGATTTTTCTTGCAGAAAAATGTAATTGCTTTAGATATATAATTAATTATTCTACTGCCTGACTGTTGCTGTTGTGGAAAATTTGATACAAGTGTTTTGTTCAAAAACACAGTTAAAGTTTTGATTTTTAAGTCAGATAAAAAAATAATCGACATTTTCAGATAGAAATTTCAGGCAAGGCGCCAAAATTCATACACAGTTGGCGATACATTCCTACTTGAGTTTGGTATGAATAGCTTTGCTGATCCTTTCACTTCCTTGGGTACTTGACGAAACGAAAAGTAACAATATTCGCAAAATGGATTTTTGTTTTATCTCGATGTTTGACGCTCTGTGTAGCTTGCGATAAACCGACAATAGAAGTGAGCACGGAATTAAGTCAGCTCCACATTGTAGAATGTAACTTACTCCTCATCTTTCTTATTGCGCACTTTAGATAGACGAATCGACAACGTTACCGACCATACAATCCGTAATTGACAAATATAAGGTAAGGTTGAACGATAAACTTTATTCATTTCGACGGATGACATTTTTTCGACCCCTGAATTATTGCATTCATGTATACAAGTGGTGGGTAATTGTTAGAACGATTTGAGATTGTAAGCAAGCGTCATATTGCATAATTCATTCTATTGACCGTCAGATAACCAAGAAAGATGTGGCGAATATTAAAGATGTCGCAGACGTAAGTACTCACCTTTTTTGGGTGTCATCTATTTTTGTCATTCCAAAGTTTGCAATTAAGAATCCCAGGTTGCATAGTCTATTTTGCCAAATAACTTATAATGAACAGTAATCAGTGGCGTAGGAAGGTACTTTTCAGTGGGGGGCTGAAGACTGACGGCAGGCCTGGGGAGGGGTCTAAGGGGAGGGGGTGTCACCCTGAATTTTTTTGGCATTTCCAGTTGGCCTCAGATGCAATTTGGTGCAATATAGCACACTTCAACACCCACTCCATTTTGTAAATAATTTTGCATTTTCACCTGGCCTTAGATGCAATTTGGTGCTCCAAATGAGATTTTTTTCTCATTTGGAAATGAAAAAGGGGTTTTCTGACTTGCGGAGCGGGGGGGGGGGCGGAATGATACATCCGCCCCACCATATTTTTCACTGGTGGGGCTGGCGCCCCCAGCCCCCCGGTTCCTACGCCCTTGACAGTAATCCTTGGTAGAGTTGCCCGCCAAATTCAGCTGAAGAAAAAGAGGCTCACTACAAATGAATGAAAGTAATTGTAACATGAATAAAAATAATGACTAACGTTGTTTTGTGTTTCTCTCTTACAGAAGAAACTTTATAAGAAACTGAAGGTTAGTAATTGAAATGTTATAAACATGGTTTAATATCGCACTGACGAATTTTGAGAAAGAGATTCCTTTAATTAGTTCCAATTTGCAATCAAGAAAGGTTTCGCTATACTTTCAAGATAAACCTTGATCTATTTGTTAATATAAGCATCCTACATATGTCCAATGTAACCAAGCAATTTGACAATTTACACATTGCAGAGAGCCACATTAATTGGGTCCATTTACAATAGTAAAACTACTATGCATTTGGCACAGATTGTTCAAAAGTCACATTAACTAGGATAATATGATAATCGACGGTTCTTTATATTACATCTTAATATATAAATGTAATTATAATAATTCTTCTAAATATTTTTTTTCCTCCAGTTTTACTCGGATAAAGGTGACAAGTAGATCTTCAAATAAAGTAAGTCTACTTGCCTCTTTTTTGTTTTCTCATTTATGTTCAGTATTTTATATAGCATCGAGAAATTACAGCAGCATAACTATGACCGTCAGTTAGTAAGCATCAATTCTAACAGCAAGTCATACATGTTAAAAAATAGCATCTTAATAATAATGTAGTGCCGTGCAATGCAAGCACTGAAAATACTGGACGTACACAATTTCAATTGAAAAAGTTGTAAATACTAATAAGTCGTATGATATTTAAAACCAAAGCATTGATTTATAAAGTTAATCGAAGGAAACATGAATACACTGGAAATGTGTGATGGCCAGACAACACTTGCTATGCAAATAAAATTCGATCATAAAACTTGATCATACTCCCAACTCTCGTGATCATCATGTATCGCCTAAATGTTTAACGTAAAATTAATATTTTGAAATAAATATAAAATCATTTTTCTTTATCATAACAATAGCAATGAACCCAAATCTGCTTGCGAAGAAGGGAATGCTACACTGGTACAACTTAGATCCTATAGATCGATGAATTGGATACGGTAGCGGATGCAGTGGCGGAGCGTCCATACAGTCAGGGGGCGGATGCCCCCCCCCCCCCCTGACGGACTCAAAAGGAATGCTGGCGCCCTTTTCAGCTCTTTACCACTTTTTACTTATTCGCGATTATTGACTTTTTTATTGCGCTTTCATCTACCTATTGACATTTGTCACATTTTGTTGGTGTAATTTGGTGATGACACCTATTAATTCTTCGTTTATCTGCAAATTAGCCAGGCCCGGAAAGGGTCATTTCCGGCGATCTAGGGAGTATCTTTACTCAAAAAATTTCTGTACGCTACGCGCCAACCTGTGGTGGCGCTCCGCTTAGATAGTGTCAAAAGCGCCCCTACAGACCATTCTCGCCCCTCCTGACCAATACCCCTAGCTCCGCCACTGAGCGGATGATGCCGTCAGGATCTGCATCGCAACGATTTATCATTTCCTCTATGTAACTATTTGTAGTATTTAGATTCTGCAAATACGAAGATGATTTTTGCATGCAGAATTGTGTATATTTTCTGTATTCACTCCATCAATACTGAATATTAAGCTTTGATAATTGTGCAGTTACTGTAATTCTTTAATCATCTCCGTTTTTCACAGACTCAGATCTTTACGTTTTTAAATATTATAGTATGTCGTGATATACCGTATTTTATTTTGAAAAATAAGGTTTTAAGCGATTATATATTATAAAACGAACTTCCCTTAATTCCAAAGTGGCTACTATTTCCTTAGAAATCCAGACAAAAAACCATCCTCCCTGGTTTTTGAATGACAGTATGGTGGGAACAAACAAAAACAGCGATCAGCACATTATTTATTATCTTAGTTGCCAGTTGGAGGCGACAAGGTCATCTCTTAATTTCTCCTGTATGTATTGTGCTTACGTATGCTAATGTTATTTGGTTGGACAATTGAAAAATATGGTTCAAAACACAGTTGGCTCTTGTTAGTATAATCAGTGTTAATTATCTTCAATCACTCGTTATCAATGGTTATCTTGCCATACTCACTCAATGCAATGATAATGAACGAATAATTGTTATTAACGTATACGTACTTTGTTCATAAGTTATCCTTTGTTAGCTCTACATGTTATTAACCATTGAATGTAAAAGCATAAGCAGCACACTAAAATTTGCACATGTGTAATACTTTAGTGAAACACTATCTGCTGTTTAGAATGTGCTAACTTGAATCGAACTGAATGTATGCAGGCAATTTACAACCCGCGTTTACCGCAACGCTTTGTTTTATACACCACCGTTGGCAAGTTAAATACTTTTCGGTTTTTCTTTTGTCATCAAAGTTCAAGTGTTAATAATCTCCTCATATGCATGCAGTCTATCAACTATTCTATTTTAGTATTCAATGTTCCTATCGTTTGTAATACAACAAATAAAAAAGTTGTTTGTGGTAGTCATGATTAAAGTATTATATTGTGAGCTACGTTCATAAAACATGTTCTACTGTCTTGTCGGTTTTAAAGTATCATATACTTAGTTAGACTTGTAATATAACATGTATATATATGCAAATCAATTTATTTGGTGACATTTGATTCAGTTAGATACATCTCATGCAACAAAATCAAAGTTCAAGTGTTAATATTTTCCTCATTGGCATGCAGTCTATCAATTATTCTATTTTATTATTCGATGTTCCTATCGTTTGTAATACAACAAATAAGAAGTTGCTTGTGTTAGTCATGATTAAAATATTATATTGTTAGCTACGTTGATAGAAAATGTTTTACTGTCTAGTCGGTGTTAGACTAATAATTTAACATCTAAATATATGCAAATCAATTTATTTGGTGACATTTGATGCAATTAGACAAATCTCATGCAATGGAAAATTGTACAGACACTAATTCCATAGCGCTTGTGCGTTGACCTATGATAATAAAGTGCATTCATTGTTTGCACAATCATGTTTCCACAACTGTTTCTTCTAAATGTAATTGAAACTTTGTGAAAGAAGCAAACTCAAACATTGGGAGTTGGATGATTTGTAAAGCAGATTTTGCTGTTAAAAACAATTTGGTTTGGGGTTTCAGACAAACAATCCTCAATCCACATGTCTGTTATCGTCATATTGTAACTATAACCAAGCATACCCCTTTCTTTTGACCTTTGATATCTCAAAATATTCATACACAGTGGCCGCGCTTAATAAAAAATATGGTTTATATAAACCCATTTTTGCTATGTATGCATAATATACTACATGGATCATTCCACTTCGAACAGGAGTTATATACGTTATGCCTTCCATCGTTCAAAGTTCATCTGTAGTAAAAAGAATCTTGAAGTTTAATCAGACGAGTGTCTAGATTACGATGTGTATACCACTATAACTTAAAATAAACAGGCTGTGATGACGTCTAATGTACACAAAAGTTCTTCAAAAACATTACTCATGTTATATACATGCACTTGTTAAGCTTACTTTCATGATCTCCACTGTACCATTTCTTGATAACTTTAACATGCATCACTCGTTGTGACTTCCGTTTCATTTCATAGTTGACCTGATCAATACATTTTTAATCCAATTTTGAAGGACCCCCTGGTAAGATGACTAATACTTGTCCCCCTGGACTAAATTCTTGTTCAGTGGCCTTTCTGTCATACAGCTTTTCCATTTTCTTTTGGTTTTGTCTCGTATTTTTATATGCCTTTTCCATTAGTTCTGGTAAGCTTTTTAGCATACTTAGTGAATGGTATACCACATCATTTTAAGAACAATCCAACGAGAGCCAACCATCTTTTAATGTGCTAAGTGGTCCCCTCATCTGCCTGCCGTATAACAGCTCAAATGGAAAATACCCTGTTTTTTCGCATGGTACTCCTCTATATGGGGAGAGGAAATATGGTATGAACTCATCCCATCAATTGAGATGCTCATATGTTAATGTCTTAATCATGTTCTTCAGGATCCCTTGAAAACCCTGTTACCTCGTCAGCTTGATGGTGACTGGCAGATGCTGAGATCTGAGCAATCTTGAGCATGTTGCGCATGACTTTCAGTTCTTTTGGTAGGCCAGCAGGTATACCTTGCGGGGTCGCCTCAACAAAATCTTGTTTATTTTCCTCCATTATTTCTTCCTTTTTAGCAGTGTCCGATCTCAGCGTTGGTATGCTTAATTTATCAGAATACATTCAGTTGAAATATTGCTTTCCAGTTATGAAATCTGCTGTACACAAAAAGTTCTTAAGTAACCACAGCTGAAAATCTTACAATTTCTTTTCAAAAATCTATTTCAAATTATATCACAATTTGTTTTCCTTTTTACCTCGCTCCTACAACCTGCGCGGTCGAAAACCATCCGGTTATATCACATATTGAAAAGAAATATATGTGAATACAAATATATGGCTACTCAGAGAGACACTGCAACCGCGCGCGTAGCGCACGTATTTTTGAGGTGACCGATCATTACATTCTCTTTAGTATTCCCACCCCCCCCCACATCCCATCTTCGGGCCCCATCCCATATTTTGTTATTTGCTCACTTGGAATTTTACCGTCGCCCATCGCGTGCCCAAAGATTTATGTGTTGGGGCACTCTGCCACCCCCTCCCCCCGCTGGCTACGCCACTGTGAAAAGATATTCACTGTTCCATCCTCGTAAAATGTAATGATTATTGCCAAGTGTCCTCACCACTCACCCATTTTACAGCCAGCCCTTAACTAAACTCCCCTCGTAAAAGGCTGGTTACGCCACTGGTAAAACACCATGGAGTCTGTAGTAAAAGCTTGCTGTAAATGAGTGCATATACGTTTATCATACTGTAGTCCTGTAGCCAAGAAGCGTGGAAGTCCGATTAGTGACCGACGTTTTTGCATGTTTTTTAAGGTATGAAAAATAAGCAAATCAAACATTCAACCAACATTCGTGATGTGTAACCGGAATTTTCGAGTTAAAAGAAGTTACGGTGAGGAGGAAAGAGGGAACTTACAAAATATTACGTTTTTTAAGTTTCATAATATTAAATTTACACGTTTGCAGTTGGAATAAACTTAGGTGTAAACCCTTCCTAAGAGGGGCTAGCATATACTTACACACTTAGATAATAAGAAGACTTGTAAGTTGACTCTCTACAACGTACCCCGGGAAAAATCTACTTCTTAATCCAAAGAATAATATTGAAAATATCAATTATTAAAAATAAAGGATTCATATAAACAAAAGAGGAGAAAACGATAATTCACGATCATCATCGATGATAAGTGAACATTTACTAACCATATTTCAAAGTCTTTCATTAAATTCTATTATGTTTTGTTTCCACATTAATCAATGTTGACGCCCCCCCCCCCCAGTGTTCCTATTGAAACACGTAAGAAGGTCTTCAACAAATCCGCCCCCCCCCCGCATGTTATCTATGCAGTCCCATTTTGGTATCACTTTATACATGTTAAAGACAAGAGGAGAATCGAGAGTTTCCTAAAATATCCATAATGTCAATGATGTCCAAATATATCTTGCTTAGATTATGATGTTCTTGAAATAGGTTAATGTTACCGCCAAAAATGACTTTATTAGACTCACCGAAAATATATTAACTGTAAAGGTCACCCACTACTTCGTGAATTGTCTACCCTGAGTCTTCATTTATAGAGCTGCACTTTTAATTCTAATTGGATTTTTAAGTCCTTTATTATCTTTTGAAGTATTTTAATATTCATAACTTTCATCTTTTAATCTGTCTCTGTTCTAATCACTATCATTCATTATTTGTTTTTCATATACACATATTATTGATTCTATTAATAAATTGTATATAACTTATGTTGAAAATAAAGGAAACGAAATTGAAATTGACCAGCCCTTGTTAACTTATCTACATCTCGTTATATGCCATAAAACAAAACTGAATTGCAATTTTTTTTCGCTACAAAATGTACGTGTAAAATGTTGTCAAGTTACCTGTTTGTTACACGTTGCAATTATCATATACATTCACGCAAACAAACTATTTCCAACGACAAAATGTGTATCAAGCAAGTATGTAGGAATTTAAATAATATACTTATAGGATCTTTGGTCTAGGTAGATACATGATTAACCATGCTGTGGGGTGTATCAGATTGCCAGAGGTAAAAATGACAATACTGCATTTTGTCCGTAATGCGCATTTTAAAATGACCTAAAGTGTAGCAGGAAATACGGCTATATAAGGTAATACACTAACTTAAAGGCAAACACATGAATATAACGTTCAAGAAAGGCATCACTATTAATGCCATGTCTTGTCAAATTATTTGGTGTTGTACCGTGACAAAATTGAAGCAATATATTACTTTGATATTTTATTTGTGCAACGTTTTTATCCATTAATCAAGGAGCGTATTCATCATGTTTAGGCCATTTTCACATATTTTTGCCGTCTAGGTTAATGTAAGTTGAGAAGCGTTCCACATCTTCCCAATGTACACAAGAATGGGAAGTATTTACATACTGCAGAAAGCACGATCGATTGGATATAGTGACAATTATAAAACCCTCTATGTTTTTTTGGTTTTTAACTTGTTTAGAACGAAATTTGTCTCATGGGTTGTCCAAGAGTTACGTTAAAGAAGCTTAAATCGATGGGTTTCTTATATTGCAAAAGATCTCTTAAGGTTATTAAATTTTGTTATAACTATTGCAATGTTTATACTTCTTGTTGTTTTCAGTTCACTCTGATAAATAGAAGTAGAAACATTTCAAACGCATCTATTTCCTTTAACCGCTTTTCCTCCTGGTTAACAGCATAACGATTTGAGTCAAACATACAGCTCAACATTTATTCATTTCTGATCAATCACTGACAAATGCTAGTGGTACAACATTTCAGTTGGTAGCGTGTTACTCAATTATCAGAATTGGATAGCGATGTGATGTTTATTACCAATATGTAAGAAGTTAATTGACGAAAATAGGAATATACTGGGAATCTGTGAAAGCCGACATTACGTATGCAAATATAAAAAAAAAAATCGATAAAGCGATAAGAAAGCTTCCATAAACGTTGATCATACCTCAACTCAGGCCATGATAATGTATGGTCATATTAATTTAATATGTTATGCTCCTGGGGTAAAATCCGTTTTTTGTTTATCATACCTATTAGATATGGGATCCATTGTGCTCGAGAAGAAGGGAATTTCCATTTCGGTACAAATTTGGATTGTTGTATAGATACAGCTGTGAACGATGTCGTTAGAGCCTGTATCGCAATGGTTTATCATACACCATCGAATGAGGTGTATGAGGTTTCGAATGAGGTTTCGAATGAGGTGTAACAGAAGTGCTAGTCACCACCATCGATCCCAGAAAATAAACACACAGCTGGCTACCGTCGGTAATTAGACACTAATGTACAGTCAATACATGCAACTACGTTCAATACCCACAACACAGTGTACATATCAGCGATGGACATCTCAGGTCTAGATAACATATTACAAGGTATCACGTTTCATTATTGTCTGCATTTTGTAGCGACAAGAAAAAACTTCACTTGCAAGTACGAAAAGTTTTCTTTTTCAGGGGGCGGCACGCAGTTTTGGAGCGAGTCTTCAATGCCTTTAAAGCCATGATTGCGTTCAACTGTGTAACATTGTAAACGTATCTGAAAACATAACATGCCACGTTCGTGTTCCAACGGGAAAGATGTAAGAAGGAATACCAAAAGTTTGACCAGGTAAACAATCCTGACGACATTACAAGTTTTGTGTATATAATGAACCCCGTTATGGCAATATATGTTGTGGAGAATGTAAATGGTATTAAGAGGTCTATAATGATCACATAATAATGTTTTAAGGATCCTTTGCGTAGGGCCGCTGACGAAACGCAACCGTTCGTTTGTGTCAGTGTGTGCGCTTGCCTGAGCGCTGGAAAATACTTGTTTTGCCTTCAGAGTATGTTACAAAGTACATTCTTTGTAACTGTGCTGTTTGTACATAAATCTAAACGCTGCATCTTTGCCCAACTGCGTGTAACAGGAGTAACTGAGTTAACATAATCATATATGACCGGCCTATATTGTTGAACTTATAAGTACGCCTGCGCTACCAACTAGTTTAAAACTTATTATGAGGGTCTTCTTCTGCATATTCTGTTCGGTAAACTCATTATTCCCAAAGATGATAGCGTTAACTACTCTAACAAGTCTTTTGACTTCAACATTCTTGGTGTGTTCAGAATAAGAGAAGCACGCGCGTTTAACATTGATTTCTAAGAACATTCTAGGATCAGCAATACGTCACGAGTTCAAGATATTCAAATAGGATCAGTAAGACAATAGTGTCGTCGTTTTTTTGTCTCTCTCTCTCTCCTCGTTTCTTCGACGCTTTGTGTTAGACTACTTTTGTTCCTTTCTAAGCTATTCCTTTCTAAGATCCAGAGACGGTACTGGACAAGCTACAAGCGTCTGACAGTCATGCTTTCATCCGGTGCCTGATCTGGTGAACTTTTCGATTACATTAAAACTTAGAAGTGTCCTTAAATGTGTGTGTGTTGCACATATCTCTGTTTGATTGTGCATTATTATTATTCCCTTTACATGACTTAATAAAGTATGTGTAACCTGCTGTCAGATAAAGTGTACAGTCTACCATAAAGTGAAATATGCAGGTATTAAAACACGTTTCAGCTGCTTGGAAAATCTAACAGTGCAGAAAAGGACTCTTGACGAACGACATGCTGGGAATTGCATTACATTCCCAACAAATGTAGGATGAGTTTCTTTTTGCTATAAACTTAATCAAATCCTACTCTCCTAGTCAAACAATCGTAAACCAAGTTATCTGTCAACAATGTATCTGCCGCCCAGTGTACCACCTAATCTGGAATCCAAAAGAAAAGATATTTCCTTTTTACTAAATGAATGGAAACTACTTAATTCTGATTTAATAATAAAGTAAACGTCAACAAGTCTCGTTGTTTTGGGTTTTTTCTTCATATCTTGCTGTTCTTGTGAAAAATCTAACATTTATCAACCGTGCATCACACCTATATACACAACGTCACACTGCTCTGCAATTCTCTATTTATTCATACCAACATAGAGCTTTATATAAGGCGGTAGTCTACTAAATAAGCTGACAAATCGCTAAAAGAAAGTAAGTTCAACGGTTGCCATGATAATGGTTAATGTTCCTGAGTCACAAGTATCAGGAAATCACTTATATTGGGTCACCGAGGGTAACCGAAAGTCCAAACTTAAGGGAGATGTAAAAATATGTCTCTCTGCGTGTGTTTGTATGTGTGTTTGTGTGGCTGTGTGTTTCCTTCAGACTGAGGTCCCAATTGCTTTGTATATTGCTCGATTCCACGTACTCTAATCCTAACATAGCCTTCATTTTAAAATTCTTCTACGTACGTGATGATTGTTTTGTTGAATTACTCAGTCTATGTGTAAAACAAGCGCAACCAGGCGTGTGTATGTCTGTTATATCTGAAAACTTGTGTCAAACACTCCACCTAAACGGCTAAGCCGATATTCCTATGTCAAATTGTCAACTCTTTGCCTCGTCAGGCAATGATAAGAAAGCCACCATTGAACATTGCACTATGAACTTGGCGCTCATTTAAAGTAACCCACTCAAAATGACGTTTTATTTTAGTTTACTTTCCATAGGCCTATGCAAATTGAACTATGGTACTCATTTCTAACTGATCACAAATGCAGTAACATGCAAACATGCTGAATATTTTATAATGCATTGTTACAATAGTCACGTGCCACATTCAGGCAAGCAGTGCTTTATATTACATACTGAGCAATAGTCATGATGTATAGTACATCGACTCTCCAACTCTGGACGTGTTTCATGTTCCTTCAACACCATTAGGAAACCGGTGCCTTTCAAATTCTGCACCAAGTATGAATTATCTTCTGACATGCTTAAGTAGAAGACTTGCGCTTTGTAACGAAATGTATTTGATTGACAATACAAAATACAGATTTGCTTAGTCCTACCGCAAAAGGTATGTTCGATTTAATTACAAATAATGCATTCAGAACGTTACTATTGGAATGATGGTATGTAAATAAAGCAGGTTGCCTAAGTTAGCACTGACACTAATACGTGCTAATATTTGCTACCGTGGAACAGCAAGCCCAGTACATAGACTTACAATGAAGCGTATTTATGTAAAATACGTTAAAGTTTAATCTCTTATTGAAGTTGTCATGAAAACACGCAGGTAAGTTAAGGTTCCCATTATTATGAAGACAACAATGGTCTTGTTTGCAGGTTTTAAACACAGTAATGTAACATAATATTTATTATGATGATTCGCATTGATTTCGATTTTATTTATACTTAACAGTTTTCAATAATGCAGTTAATCTTCACTGTTTACCTGCAACCTTACACAGCAAAACGTATGCAACTGTGCAATTACGTCGTTCATACAACATATATAGGCCTACTATATTGTATTTTAACGATTTTCCTTTCATCTACCATCGGCTTTTTGAAGTGTTTTTCTTTATTCGAAATTCTGCAGGTCCTATATTTGGTAACCTATATTTTTTTGCATGTCGCATGGAAATATGGCTGTCACAGAATGGTATATGTCTTCTTTCTCACTGTGTCTACTACTTACGTCGGTAACAGGTTAGTTCAATTTCGGTAATACAACTACGTGCTGTCATCAATAAGATCCTACGAATATATCAATATCTCAATTTATGAAGAAGTTAGATAATACGGTCGCCATAATAACAATATTGATCATTTTTTAATCTTGACCAATTTACTTGTTACTTTCTCGAAACTTTCCAAACACTTATCTGACCACTCAACAATCGAATTCACTGCATACAGTGTTCTATCCTCTAAAAACTGTTGTCTAAGGTTAATGTTCACGGTATCAACAGCAAGTGGCCGCATATAAATTTATCTTGTTCCGCCGTGATCAACACTGCTACCTTAGCGATCTCTATTGTATTGGATTCCAGAAATTACCGTAGTACTAAAACCTAAAGTTGACGTCTGGTGGTAAAATGTGAGTAAAAAAAAGTGTCGCGTTATTTTTGGAAACGGTGATATAATTTTCTAAGCAATTCTTCGATAACGCCACTGCCCAGTGTGTAAAGTACAGGCAGATGTTGTTTACTCTAGTTTAAAGACCATACGACCTTCCGCGATCGCACGTAATGCCATTCAAAAATGAGCAGGCCATGTTTTCATTAATATCAGATTTCGTATAAACATGTTTACGAGTTTGCTAAATATCTTAGGTTAAGGATAAAGTCTCCTTCAAATCCATTCGATTCACCTAGTAAGTAAAGAAGATACTGTTCAAACTATTAATACATTTGCCAGTAGCAACTATAGTCTATTCGAATATGTCATATTTATTATAATCACGTAGAGTATCAAGTACTTTAATTGCACGATAGTATGCATGACAACGCTTTGATACAACGAAATTGTCTGACGGCTGGAAGGCGAAGTCTAGCATTATTAGTACTACGAACACAGCCATTAATACATAGAAGTCATGAAGCACCAGCTGACAACAATACGCTTTGCAGTTCTATGCAATTGGCTCGCGCCATTTTGTTACACCTAAAACAATGACTCGCGCAAAGGGTGCCTACGTTATATTAACAATATAGTGATAATTGATGCTTCAGATTAGCTCATTTTTTTGGGGGAAAATTAAACTAGTTGAAATGAATTACAACTTCCTGATATTTAGCCGCTGCTTAGACTTTTTGAGAAAACAATCCTAGCATGCTCCCAAATGTTATAAATCTTACGTCAGACCCTTAATTAGATACATAGGGCACAATGCCCAGTCTTCTACATCGTTCACCGAGCTCATTTTTATTAGAACGAAATGTGGGTGAGACGGCTTACAGAAAAGTTTGGGACCCTGGGAGCATGTACTCCGAGTTGGAGGGGCACCAATAATTAAATGTGAATCACAATACTTATGTGCTGTTACTTGTGAAGGTTTCATTCACATCATGGCTGGACAAATTAAGGGGATGGGAGAACATTGGTCTGAAAGTGGAGGGTAGCATGGGCTCCAGCCTGGCTACCGGATTGCTGAGGAATGGTTAATATTCAAATGGAACCATAAGCCACTTTACACATATGCTCAGTAAATGATACAAAATTGATATACACTGCAAAGTCATTGTGGTAAAACATATTCTTGCCAATTTTATAGCAATTTAAATCTACAAAAAGTGGAAGCACAGTTAAGGATGTTGGAAGAATTGTGGTAGTTTTTAACTGAAAGGTACAGTAATGAAACAACCCAGATGCTAATGTTGCGGTGTAGAAGTTGATGAGGCAGGTGCTTGGAAAATAGGTCAAAACCCACTTACTTCACATCTACGAAACGATTTTGGATAGAACTTCCCAAAATATGTTTGACTCAAACAATGCCAAACAACATTACATTTGATCACTATAAGACCATTCTCTGACTATTCAACCTTTCAAGCGGACTTGTATTATTCTATCAGCGTTTCCTTTCTCGTACTGCAGCGAACCCTGAAGAGGTCTGCATTGGAAATGAATATATAGCCTACAACCAAAGGGCAATCATCTCGTGTGATTACACAAGATCGTTTTATACCGTGAGATGGTTCTTAGAGGATAATGAAAATCCACTTCTACGGATAGACGATACGCGGAAAAGTGGTTCTGGTTTCGTTTCAGGGGAGTATGACATCCAAATGGATGGTTCGATGGTAATTAAAAGAGCCACAATGGAACACGAAGGAAGCTATACCATGACTGTACTCGGGAAAGATGGATCATTAACCACTGGTAGAATCAACATACATGTTGTGGGTAAATGTGTGATAATTATCTGTCAGCTGCAAT
>KN887629.1:55161-71689 GCA_000934455.1 Apostichopus parvimensis | reverse complement strand
TGTACATAATATATATGTCAGATATATTGTTTAAGTAACTTGTTGCTTAAAACAACACCCAAGTCAAACGTTTTGCTGTATATGCGTAGTTGCCTACACACTTTAGTCAACTGAGTACAGGAAATCAAATAACATATCATACCATGACCCTATCCTGACTGCTCTTCTTTTTCTATTACTTAATCTATTACTTGAATCTAGCAATATCAAATAAAAATGATTAAAAATAAAAGGATTAACTTGGAGGGCTTTGAAAGTGAAGTAAAAAAGATATGATAATACTAAGTTATGGCACATGAAGAAGCTGTATTTGACTTAATTCCGTTTAAATGGTTAAATTACTTTAATCTCATAGACTTTCAATTTAGTGATACTCATTTATATGCAAATATTATAAGACTCGTACGAAATGGAGTAGCCCAATACGAAATGCATCATATACCTGATACAAACTGAAAACATGGCTCATTATGGATAATCCACACAAAAAAAAACAATTGTACGAATTCAACGGAATTTTTGTCCAGGCATATTCACGTTGTTCATGACATATCGTTTGTTATGTTTTGTTTCTCTTTTCCGTCTTGTCTTGGTTTTGTCTTCAGTATAATATTCCGCATTTATATGGTAGACTAACAGAGCGTACAGAAAAGGGCGCAACCATCCTGATATCTGGGAAAAGACCCCAGAGTACATGATATAAACATATGACTTGTTTGTATAGTACAACCCCAAAAGCCGAAAATTCCTCAACATTGTTTCAGTGTATGCGAAATATAGTTCATTCACGCATCTCTATTTGAATGTCCCCTCCTTAAGACTCCTCCTGTCAACAACATAACATATTACTCCTCCCTCCGCATTTCCACAGTACACAACTGGTAGTTACGCCCCTGGTATAGAACGCATGAACCCTGCAGACGCTCATTTTTTTCACATTGTGCAATGGCATATATGTTAATTCTTTGTTCATTTTCTCATTACAGTACCATTAAAGGATTTGACCATACATGACTGTTTCGTTAGTGATCATGAATTATGTAAGAAGACAAACGTATCTGAAGGGGAAGCCACTTTGGTATGTAACGCCAACAATACCAAACCACCGGTAGAAATAACATGGCGTTCACTAAAAGAAGGGAACATGCAAACAGATTATGGCTTAAAAGATTACACTTCCAAGTTTATTGACAGGATGCCGTTGTACTCCACAATATCTACTATAAAATATGACACAAAGCTATTTTCGTTGGAATATTTTACCTGCATAGCGACTGGTATCGCTGTTCGAGATGTAGCCAGTGCATCGACTATTGTAAAAGGCCATAAGCAGTACGACGATCGTACTAGCAGAGTGACTTACGTGTTAGAAGGCAAATCATTATCATTGTCATGTCCACGTCCAAATTATCCCTTTGGACTATTAAGTGCCACATTTTCAAATCGATCTTCAACCATAATAATGGAGTGGGGGTTACACATCCAACCACGATGCCCGAGCCTGTGGAATTGTGAGTTCTCTGGAAATGTCTTAGTGTCGATAGTTGTGCCTACCTATAACATTTCACTCGAATGCGTATCCAGCTCAGGTGTCATGGCTAAGAAGGATGTGATACATGTATCTACTGTAGGTGAGTATAATGTTTCTTACGGTTAGTGTTTTTTATTAACAACGGATTTAATAACTAAACATTTCGAAGACGTGCATCCAAATGCATGCTGATTTCGTCGACCTTGAAATGATTTCCCTTTTCACACACAAAGACAATTGTTTTGTGTGTTTTTTATTACCTATCGTGACTTAAACATGTTTATTCAACTACCAAATTGCAAATGCACTCTTATCAAAAGTTGTACTTCAATTTAATCATGTCTTTGAAATAGTCTGACCACTTCATGTGATTAAAAATGGACGATAAGTTCATTGGTATATATACTACTTTTTACTTGTAAAGGGAGAGTATAATCTACGTTTTCTTTCAATTGCATGAGTCGTGTTGAACATGTCACGCTATGCTCAGTTTGAGTTACAAAGTTGGATATAAAATTGATAATTGAGCGTGCAACCCCTTTGAACATTTTGAAAAATAATTTTTTTTTTATGAAAGTAGTTAGATTAATTGCCTTGTTACATGTGGAACATTGTTCACCCTTAAATAAATATTCTTTCAATTGCTGCTTCACAGGCTTATATATTCTCGTTTGCTCTTATTATACTTTTTTCTGCTCTTTTCACTTCAGATAATTCATTGAAATCTGTTGTTAGCATTGATGGTTGCGGTAGTGTGGATCAAATGTGCGAACGTACAACAGGTCTAATTGGCAATATTTCTTGTTCACTACTGAACACTAAACCATACATCCAATTAACTTTTAGACAGAGTGAAAGTCCAGGAGTTACCATCAACAGAGAATGGCACTACACCGATGAGAATCATTCCACTAACACTTTTGACAATTATGTAATATCTGAGTATCATATAAGTCAATGTGAGGAAGTCATAAAACTTAGTTGTTTGCCAGCTTCAGTAGAGATTGCTAAGTTCCAGAATACAGCTGTTATTCATCTGAAACCAGGTAAACGTAGAATAAACTGTTTATAAATCACCATTGCCAACTTGTTCCGTTACAATACGGTATCTTAATTTAAGAAAAAAAGTTCATAAATTAAATGTTCATGGAGTATTCGAAGCACGAAGTATTTCTCAGTCATAAACTAAATAAAACTGTCCAATTAAATAAACTATTGCAACATTCATTGAGTTTGTTTACATGAAGGTGTTTTTTTTCTTGGTGTGTGCATTAAAAGTAACAAAAAACATATTCTTTAAAGGCAATAGAAACGTTCCTTAAAATGTATGCTTTCTTACGGTTTCAGATGCAAGTGAATGTCAAGTACCCAAGAACGAATCTTCAAAGACTGTTACAGCTGTTGTAATAGTTATCATTGTGTGTGTGCTCATGATTTCCGTTTTGGGGGCAACATTTCTCATCAAGCGGAGAGGTATATATGCAAAAGTTACTATATCTATGTCAATAACATCGAACCTTTTGAAATAGCGCATGTTAACAAATATTTACGAGTTATAATAGCATCACGTCAATGAAGTTAATGGTAACTTTAATATTGAATTCATTTTTTCCGTGCTTGAGAAGCTTGCTGAAGAGCACAACTTATAAACTTTGATTGAATACTTCAATTTGCTTTTAATGTATGTGTCACAACTCGTTGTTAATACTACATTGAAATTTCTAATTTGCGTTTTCTTCAAAGGCCGTTCGAAAAGTAAACCTGACAGAAGTGGAATGAACATGTCCAAGATAGAATCACAAGACACAGACACGGCAGATCCGAAACGTAATGAGTCATCAAACACGAAACACGAAAAGGAACCACTGTTACTGGAGCCGCTGGTACGATTGTCTTTCGAAATTTGAAAGTTGAAGCTAGATAAATTAGGGTCATATTGCATCTAAGGTTGTATGTAAACTATTATGATTACGTACGTGTTTTCTAACACATCTAACTTCGTATTTCGAGATTCCATGTAATTTATTTTCAAACAGTTATTGGAACAATTTCTACAGTAAATACATTGGCTTTCATTTAGCAGTACGGCCTCAATTTCATTCATCCTTTATTTACAGCTAGAATTCGACAAACTTTTCAAGCCATTTTACGAAAAAATAGTTGTTGGCAAGGTAAAAGCTCTATGTTTATTTCGTTTTCTTTTTCTTTATTCCTTATTTCTTTCTTTATTTTGCCATTGAAGCAAGTTTGTACAATTTATTATCTATCTTACAATATTAGGAAGTGAACCTTCATTGTCATATGGGTGATGGAAAAACGTCAGAACTCATGTATATCGAAGCACTTTCCTTTAGCACTTTGCTTTTTCAGTAAACTGTAGAAACCACTTGTAAGCAATGTATTGGTGAGCTTTGCTTATATCCTTGATAAGTTCTGATATAGTGTTGTTCAGAGTTATAATTAAGTAAACATTTCACAATTTCCTCATTTATATCAACTATTATAAAGTTCAGTACTTCAGGTAGCATATCTCTTCGTGTTTTTCAAGTTTTTAAATGAAAGTATACACCATTGAAAATGTTTTCCTGATCATTAGTCTTTTAAGGAAATAGAAAGTAAGCATTGGTATACATAGTATTCATATTCAATATTCCTGTCTTCAATTTCTTTTCGTTGTTATATCTATCTTAACTTTGGCTCTCTAGGCAACAGACGGAGAGTTTCAACGTCTATTGATAGAATCCAAAGATGTTTACAAGGTTAGTTTCCAATGCTATTGTGACACTTAAACTAATATGTTAGCATTAAATTGACAAGTTCATTATTAAGAATGGCTTTCATTGATGTTATTGTCTAATATTCTTAAATATTATTTCCGAATAGGATGCCGATGTCAGAGAGATTCTTGGGAAAAGTATATCTAATTTGAATCCTTCCAAAGAGGTAGGTTAAAAATTATAAAATGAGTTAAAATTCTAGTTCCTGTTATCCATAGTTTCACTATTACATAATATATTGTCCATCACTTAAAATTTGACATCAAGTTACTACATACCTGTATTGCTATACATTGACTCTGCTTCCACTGCTCATTAAATATCATGACAAGGCGGATAGAGTGAGACAAAGATGTTAACAAAGAATTCCAGTAATTTTATGGACGATCATACGAGATTGACGACTTTAAGAAGGTAATGAAATCTTGACAACGTTCATTTCAGACTGATTTGTCTTGATCATTGAAAAACTGATGAAGTGCGCACTATGAGACCAAATCATAAAATTCATTACCATTTCTGGTTTTAACATTAGATTAACCAGAAGGATATATTTTGAGGGAGAAACAAACAATACTTAGCAAATATAACTTCAAATATTATCTTCTTTCTATCAGGAGTTACTTGCTATTGCTAACTTCTTCTCGACAAGTCAATGGGTAAGAAATCATATCATTTGGGGAATTCAATTCGATTGCCGTCTTCATTCGTGCTGTACATCCCCCTTTAACTTTAGCAATTGTTATTTACATTTACATTGTTCAACTATTTATGGTCAAGTTTTGACAATTATATATCATTTTGTTCCACTTCTATTGTAGTTTTCATCATTTATGATTTCTTCAGATTACCTCTAAGGGGTTTGTTGCAGTGCTGCAGACCGTGCTGGAAATAACACAGGTGCTTATGACTATAACTTTCCGTTAGTTCATTTATGTTGCACTCTTTGAAGGTTGAAAAATACAATAATGGTGCATGCTTGTTCTGTCTTTTTGCAAAAACCCAAAACAAACAAATAAACATACGTCCGTCGTTGCAATAAGTTATCTGTGTTTCGTATCATTTCATTGCTGCATATTTGTTTTCTGTTTGACCATGGCACTGGAAGGTAGGTCAAACGACGAATCATACGTTAAGTTGATATAAAATGGAATTACTCAACTAACGGGTCACCTGTTCTGTGTATTGCTAACTTTATATGATTCCTTTAGTAAACCAGGCTGCTAAGCATTCGACAATTCGAGTATTCATTTCATTATAACTGAAAGTAATATTTTGTTCTATTTGCATAATGTAACAGATACCATCTAAAGCTTGTCTGGATATCGTAATGGAATTGTTTAACAAAAAGAAGGTAAGATTCTACACGACCATTTCTCTAGCACACTATAATATCCACCTTTTTAACTTATGAACGTTTTCTGAAGGAAGATTCCATTTATGTCAATCGCAAGCTTGTGGTCCAAAACATTGGGAGATATAGTCTCCATGACTTCTAATGTTCAAAGTATAGAACTTGAAAAAAAAAGTTGGCAGGATGTACATTTTCTTAAGATGCTTCTCAAAGAAATCAGTTTACTAACATTTGTATGCACCGTTTTTATCAAATATTTCTACATCCGCGTTTAACATAGCAAATAGATCACCGAATGCTCCACAATCACAACTGAATATACGTTATGCAGCTTACCTTGAACTACCTACCATCGAAATAAAGGCTTCATACAATGAAGTTTGCTAGAGTCAAGCCTTACTCCATAATGCAAAGAATTCCATGGACAACTACACAATAAATTTACCAAGTTATATACATATGGCTTACCTGGCCAATTTTCGTAGGTCTGTTTAACATTCAGTCATATTTTTGTAATTGATTTCATCTAAATAGTAATACAGCATCTTATATACATGCTCTCTACTTCAACATTGCTAAACAAATCATCGAGTAAACTATATTCTTATAAATGAATTGGTAATCCAAAGTGTTTCGTATCGACACAGAGAAAGGAACTCGATTCCTTTTCGAAAGGTGAAGATTTCAAAGAATTTGTATTATAGGGCAATACCGCTTTTCTTTTCAGATTGATTCAAATGGTTTCATAGATATAACCAAGGTTCCAATGGAACAGAAAAAGGTAAGATAGAAATCATGGTCAGCATGAAAAACGAGTATGCAAACTTTGTTTAACTTCTTGTAGAATGAGAGGCTTTGTATTTTGCTAGTGGTGAAAACTTAGAATTAGAAGGGAACACACCTTAACGTTTTATCCGTATTTCGAACAGATAAAAGCTGAAGAAGTGCTTAAAAGATTGAGAGTTGCAACTACTGAAAACATGGTAAGTGTGACCTCCCAAGGGCACAGATCATATTTATCAAGTGACGTCAGACAATAACAAACCGTTTGTGCCGCTCACTTTATACGTACATTGATGTACTAGGCCTATACTACTTGATGTAGCTAAGCAATGCGTTTTAGCATTTTTTTCTTTAACGATAACTGTCAATCAAAACCTACAAAAAGAAGAAAAATTAGCTATTAATAAATAATACATATATTAATGACGCGCATTGAAGCTTTCATTAACACGAACGAGCTAGCTAGCCTAACGCGGACAAATGGGTATGTTATTTGCAGCCTGTACATATTATTACTGTATTACTAACGAGTAACGTTAGTTGGTGTATTAGATGTTCTTAAACAAATAATTCTTGGCAAATGCAAGGCGTAAACATACAATAAATAATATATTATAGGCTAACGCTTTATTCATACGGCATAAGGCCTTCGATGTATTCTACGATATGTCATTTTGCTAACTTGTGGTTCAAATTGATCAATCAGTGCCCATGTGGGTATTTTCTGTCACGTCCGTTCTATTCATTGCTGACTTTGCGCTTGGATTTCCGTAAACTGCACGATAATTTCACACATATTGCGCAACACTGAGGCAACCCGACGTGACATTGATGTATGAAATGCATATGTAATAGAGAGAACGTTTATTTATTTTTTTCTAGATTATGCAAGATTCGAGAATGTTTTTTTGCGCAAAATATGTTTGGTACATGTTTGAAATAGCGTAATGATCATAATTAATGGTGTTCAGGCGTCACTTTTGGGTGATACTTAAACGCAGTATGTTCCTTTAAGCAGATGCACTTACCTACCTGAGTCGTAAAATGTTGGTAGGGGTAATATGAAGAGTGTCTAAAACCTACTCGATCCATATTCACAGGTTCAACCAGCAATCACAGCGGAAATGTTAACGAAATACTATGTTCTTAACTTGGTAAGTTTCTCTACCAATCCCATCTCATCCATCGTGAGCACGACGAAATACTTTTGGAAGATTTTCCATTTCTGTTAACAGTAAGGACAAACGAGGTCCTTGGAGAGGTTACCATATTGACCCTGGAGTCCTCGTAGGTGAACGCTGTAACATTATCCTTTACCATTATCCATTATCCTTTACTGTCAGTTTATTTAAATTAATTCGAATAATATGTAAGACTTCTTAGAAATATATTTAGCTGTTTCGTTGTATAAGACAATTTTATTTAAAAGAGAACTGAAGTAAAATTGGGCTCTCCTTTCTGTCTTACTTTTTCTACAGCTAACAACGAAAGACATTGACAAAAGTATTCATATGGGCTTCTCTAAACCGAAAGAAAAAGTAATATGGGTTAAATTTTATTTTTTGATGGACTAAAAACTACAAGCTAATGTGATTTAAAATTAATTAACTGTCTAAGCATGGAAAAAAATTATGTTTGACTGGTGTATAGAAGCTTTTCAAAAGAAGCACACAATGAACATCTTAGTCTTAGCTTTTACAACAACTGAACATGAAACACAGAAACGATTGGCATCAATCACCACACAAATACTTCCCAGCAGTGATGATGTTGTTATACAAAACTATATGCCTTGCTATCCTTTCATTCAATGTAAGATGATTATTGTTCTTCCTTTCTAACATTACATTAAGAATGCATAACTATGATTTTTTAACAGGTCGTTCCCTTGCAACTCCACACTTTTGCATTGCATCAGTTGTTTACATTTATATTCTACTTCGTACGCAGGCCATTCTTATTTGAGATAATTTTCTTCCTCTTTAGATTCCTTTTTTATACATTCTACTAGTAATAGAGGAATTATACAGTGAGGTAAGAATAATTGTGTTTATAAGCAGAAGGCATGTATGTAGGGACGAGCTATATATCTCGACAGCTGTATGAGAATTTATACCGGAATGAGGTTGATCCATAAAATAGCAATAGCCTAAGTGACAATACGAGAGAACGAGATAAGTTTCGCTGTATCGCAGAGAGTATTAGTTTTGCAAATTTATTGTACAAAGGTCACTCTTACGTTTTGTTCACTTCACTTCCTTGTGTAATGTTAATAATTACAATGCGTAAATATAATGGAAAGTGTCAGTTATGTTTAACGTTTTATCAAATGCTGTCTAATTCTGTGTTACTTTCAGTCTGAAAACAGAGAGAAGTTGATTGAACTTTTTAATGCTATCGTGGCAAAATTAAAGGTATCAATACATCATATTCTCATTTACTGCGAAACTAACCTGTATTTGTAGGTCAAATGTATCTCATATTGGCTGTTTGTCGAAACATTCATTATTGCCATATTTGTAAAGTTGTATGAAACCTCATTACTACTGGTAGATGCTATAGTTTTAATTCTTTATGTACCTCTCATTGTGTCTCTGTGACAAAGTCTGTTGCACGTCTGTCATGTACAAGCCATTAGAAGACCTTGCATGATAAGAATTATCATATTTCGTGTTTTTTTTTGTATTATGCATATCGCAAGTAGCTGAAAACTCATGAGCACTTTTTCGTTTCGTTCTTGAACAGAGGTAATGAAATGTCAAATTTTCTTATAAGTTAAATGTATGTAAATTATGAATAGATTCAGTATCTGTCATTCATTCGTGTTTACCAATCAAATGGAAACGCCTTAAACTTACATGAAGAAGGGCAATAGATTGTAATGTACGATACCGTGTGTTGAAACATCAAAAATGAAATATTTAGCCGTAGGTGTGTAAACATGACTGCTATTGCACATTTCAGGTTTATATTTATGTTAAAGTATAAAAGATGCATTTGGTGGATATGGGTGACTGGAACAATTTCTTGTCAGCTTTCCTCTTTTTTATTTCTTTTTCGAATGTGCTTAGTCTGAGCTGGAGTACAGTGGAGCAGAGCTTTCTAATCTCAATGATTTGGAAGAGGTATTTTGTATTATCATACACATGGTTAGAAATTATTCAAATGATGCAATGTCTTTCTCATTGATGTAAAATGTTGTTTGATTTGTATTTTTTTGGTTATGATTTATGTTAACTTGTTATACAGTAACATGTTATTGAATTTCCTTTAATGTGCTTAGTTTGATCTGGAGTACAACGGAGAAGCGCTTTCTGAGCTCAAAGATTTGGAAGAGGTAATTTGTGTATTTTATATGATTTATTTATTATCCACAAAGTTAAAAACATGCCAATGATGCAATGTCTTTCTCATCGATGTACAATGTTGTTTGATTTGTATTTTTCCTGTTATGATTTATGTTAACTTGTTATACAGTAATATATTTTTGATATTTGTAATGCTTTGCATAACGTCTCTATTGTTACGCTTTTAAAAAAATTGCAAATAAAATCCATTTTTCTAATTTTAGATGGACTTAAGTAAAGCAATTTCTTCAGCAATCACTTTCATTGTTGACGGTCGGATGGTAAGAGTCTTGTTATTCAATCAAAATAAATATCTCTAGGCAATATTTAGTTTCAATTGCACGCTGTTGGTGAGACAGTAGGAGTGCGTCTTTACAACTGATACACTTATAAACACTGAGATAGTTTTTGTACTGAACAATTACCGATATCTTTATTGCAGCTTGATGTGGATACCTTGATGGATATTTTACAAAAAAGGTCCCTGAAGGAAAAGGTGAGATACAAACCCGTCTTCATGAACCTATTCCATAATAATGAGCATCATTCAGTATTGAATAAAACAAAATAAAAATTCCCATTCGAATTCATTCTAAAGTTCCCCTTTCATATTCAATTTATGTTCATATATTCTCATTTATATTCAATCGAATGTACTCTACGAGACCAAAGTTATCTCTTACCAACACTACAATGTTCTGAGATTTTGCTTAATAGATCATACTCTTCTATTTTATTCCCTGTACCCTCTGTGTTTTTGTTAACGTTGTTCATAGGTCACTGGAACGCTACTAACTACCGTACTCTTTGATCTACTACAAAATGAGAAGGTAAAGTATGTTTTTTCTGTTACCTTATAATCCTCATCTCCCTACATGTAATGTATAGCCAGGTGAGATATTGTTCTTCATTCCACATCAAAACTGTTAGGAAGAGTGTGTGCGTTTATTTTTTATTCTGACCGAGGACTTCAACAAAAGAATTCCAGGTCCTCTAAAGAATCACAACTTCCTCCTAAGAGTTATATTGTTAAGGTGTAGTATTAAGGTTATAGGGTAAGTGGATTTGAAAAATGAAAAAAAAAACGATGGGTCCTCGGTCTGAATGTAAAACACCACTATGTGAGTATCTGTGTGTGCACGCGAGCAAACAAGTGTGCAAATTAAACTTCTTGGGTAAGTGCCTGACAATGTAAACTAGAGTCTGTGTGATGTATTACGTCGTTGGCCAAAACTCAAAGGTAAAAGGTCAAAGGTCAATGAAACTTAAAATTGGTTTTAGACATTTTCTGCTTGTCAACATGTAGGGAAAATCCTTTAAACCACACGATATGAAGAGAATGAAACAATTTTAAAATAGGACATATTTAGGTGTTAAGGATCGGAGTCACAGGTCAATCAAGTGAAGTCAAATGGCAAATTGGCTGAAAGTGTGCGCAAAAGTGTGTCGCGAACTCCTCCTACACCGGAATTCTATTCAAGCTCAATCTATCCAAACACATGGCATACTGTTTAGCAAAATTGGGATGCCAAGAGTAAAGTTATGAAGGAGATGATATGAGCAACTCCATAGAATGCCTTCTTCTTTTCTCTTTAGAAGCTTTGTTTTCATTCTTTGATATTTCAGTTGAAAAATACATAACTTTTGCCACATATATTGTTAACTTTGCAGATTGAGCTATACCGATACATAGCAGAGTTAAAAACGTGTCTAGTGGCACATCAGGTACGTTAAATCACAAAAAAAAAACAGTTCCTTACCTTTTAAAATTGTTATCAGTTTGGTAATAAAATCTCGTTCCATGAACAACAGTATAATGAGTGTCAATTCATGAAACGTCCCATATTATTTGCGTCGAGTGTGAATCTTGCCTTTATAGGTCGCACATGTTAATCAGTTTAATATAATAATTATTGTTAGCGACATATCAAGTAGTGGTAGTCACATAAAATATAATCCATGAAAAACTATGAGACTATTTTGGTTATGGTTGATTCTTCATGTTTTCATTTATAGCCTGACATACCTGCTATGATCCCATATTTGTTTCTAACAAGAGTTGATGGTTACACAGGTTATATCAAAGCGAAACACCGGTTAAACCAAAACTTAATTTCTTTTCTTTTTACCCACAGATCTCTTCATCTGCTTTTGTTCAATATCTATCAGCTCCCCTCAACGATGAAAAGGTAAAATATTGTTCTTAATCTCATGTGCTTGCTACAATCATTTAATACGATGTAACACTTTATTGATCAGTATTGTGGCATTACTATAAGCAATTTACTATCAAACTATTAGTGCATGACGTTTTACGATTTCTTTGTTTAACTTCCCAGGTTTGTATACGTGACTTTATAACTGAGATGCAGGATTGCAGGCATCAAAACGTGGTAAGTAGCTTGAAGTCAATAGTCTTTCTTGTTCATTCTCTCTTGGCAGTGTCATCTTTTATCTTCTTGTTTTGGTCGTTAGAGAAGATGCATTTGAATGGAATACATTTATTAAAGTACACGCTAAATGTTAGCAAGAAAGTGTTTTATTATTTTTTCTGTATCTACTTTAAGCTTATGTACACGACTTACGACTAAGAAGCACATTCAACGTGATTTATTTAACAATGCAATTATAGTTTAACAAAATTAATACAATCAATTTTCAACCTTCTCATTCTTTCCTTTTCCTTTTTGTTACGGGGGGATTTCAATTGTTGCCAATGCTACAATATCGATACCTTCACAGATAACAAGGGAACAATATGCAATTTTCTCGTCAAGTCTACTAAACTATAAACAGGTGATTTGATTACATCTATTAATTCCATATAAAACATTTACATCATCATTTTGGTGGAAATACACTGCAGTAAGCCATAGCACTATCATTTACATTTCAAATTTGTAATTGACAACATTGTACAGGTTAAAAGTTTACCTTACCTGAACGGCCGTTAATGAAATGTAGAATAATGAATATAACTAGTAACAAATTATACACATATCAAACTTCTCGCTGAGATCGATTCAGCTAAACTCACCTTCTAGGTAAGTTAAATGAAGAACTTTAACATTACAATGTTATTACGGTGACTATTATTTATTTGTATTGAAAATTGCGTTGGACCACACTGAAATACCAGAAATCTATAAGCAGTACTCGACAAGCAAGATTATCAGCAACACGGTAATTGTTCTGTTCGGCTCGCACCGACACCTGTGGTAATTGGTAAACGTTGCTAACTTTACTATGTCACTTCTTCACAGTTCAAACTTGATGAATTCGTTAAGGCATATGACGAAGGTGTAAAGAGGGGAATCAAGGTGAGTCATCTATCGTTTTTAAATGTATACAGCAAAAGTTATCGTTCTTCTTCACAGTTGCATACGGCACATAAAAGTGTTGCTTAAGTTTCCAGAAATAATCAATCTTTTTATTATTGATAAATCATCTTTTGTAACAGTTCGTAGTGACAGGTGGAATCGAGAGATACTGAAAATGAGATTGAATCTAAGTTGGTTGATCTCTATGTTCAAAAACCGCAAATCACGGCTTTACAGACAAGCAACAGATTTTACTAGAAACATATGATAGAATCTTCACACACCTGAGAATATATTCAGTGATTTTATTCAAAGTATTTGTGAACCATGATTTATCGACAGTCAATATTAAAACCGTCTAGTCGTTGGAATTATCACAGTGGTAACATACTTGTATTATATTGTGATGCACCACATATTGTTCGTATCCAATAACAACATTATCAATACCATCGGTATCAATCCCTTTGCAGATGCCACAAGATGCTTTAGTCGATTTACTGCAGCAGGTTCTGAAGCATGAGCAGGTAACGTTATTCTTTACCGCAATTTATATGTAGATCTATGGATATATTTGGCCGACAGATAATTGATCAAATTATGTTGGCCGATTAACTGTATATTTCATGAATAATTTTACTTTATATTTTCAACAGGTTGATGTTAAAGAATACTTTAGCGCTTTACATATTTTTCTGGAAAAGAAGACTGTAAGTTTTATCCAGCCCTCATTTGTTTAAACAGTGAACGCAATATGTGAATGTGTTAACGCATGTTTGGTTTAAGGTAAATTCGATACTTAGTCATGTTAAGAATAGATTAAATGATGCAGTGAAAGGGTTCTAGCCATTTAATACGGGGCTTAGGGGTCAATGTCCCTTTTCTACTTCCAGCCCTCATTTGTTTAAACAGTGAACGCAATATGTGAATGTGTTAACGCATGTTTGGTTTAAGGTAAATTCGATACTTAGTCATGTTAAGAATAGATTAAATGATGCAGTGAAAGGGTTCTAGCCATTTAATACGGGGCTTAGGGGTCAATGTCCCTTTTCTACTTCCAATGACACAGGTTTCCTTTATTAAATACAAGCTATTAGTTTTTCATATAAGGAAAAAGGATCGTTTTTTTTTCAATTTATAAATGGAAGATACACTTACTCGTTATTGAAAATCAACCATTGAAGTAATGCCGTCTTTTGCTGAAAATCGTTAAGAAATGGAAACTATCGGGCACGAATTTAACCGTGGGTTACAGCCACTGTCCATTCTTCTTTGCGTAACGTGGCATGACACATTAATACTTGTAATAATAAATGCTAGTCTAATAACTTTTAATGTATAAATTTGCTGGCATGTTATCATTACTGATGTACTGTGACGAGTTCATACTTTCATATTTTTACGTACCTATATCACATGTAGTGGATTGATCTCAGGTAGTAGACTTAATAGCTTTGGACCATTATGCAATGCAGTTACTTCATATGTCGATGCAGAGTTACTTCAAACTGTAGTACATGCAGATTAACCATACCATTAATGCCAAAGGTAAGCGGGTTTCAGATAACTAGATATATAACATACTCTTTGAGGTCCTGTACCACGTGACTGCAAGATCAAGTTACAGTCAATATTACTGCTTGTTAGCTTTATTAGTGCTTCGAATGTTTATTTATGTAATAAAAGCGGACGTTTCAGAAAGCAAACAAGAAGACACGTTTTTGTAAGTCTGTGTTGATTGACAAAATGAATCATCGCGTTTCTAAGAACAAAATGTGTTCACCTTACTGAATCAAACATGGATTAAAGTAAGGTGAACACTTCCATTTAGAATCACAAATTAGTAAAAATAAAAGACGGTTAATGAGATCTGCTAATAGGTCACACAGTCACCCGGTTTTACAATAACTCATACTTGATATTAGTTTTGTTTCATATAACAGATAGATGAAGCTAATTTTCGAAGTTTGATGTCAAATTTCCTACGGCAGAGAAAGGTTAGAATTCCTTCCACATTTTGTGACAAATGTTACAGCTTGGAAATATAAGTCATCCATTCGAAAAGTTAATCGTCTCCAACTTTTCAAAGCCTCTCCCCTGCTGGAACGGTTTCTTGGAATGTTAAACGATAACTAATAAAAGTTATTTATAACTTACCCAACAATTAATTATAATCTTACATTCCAGCCCGTTTCAATATTTATATATAACTTGATCTATTGTGGCAAATGTACTATAACATGCTCGTGGAATCAAATAAAGTAAAACCGCTCTTTTTAAACAGGTCAAACTTGAAGATTATCTCGCAGAAGTCAAGACAATCAAAGATGAATGTCAAGTATGAAATTTTGAATTATTCACTACACTGTTATTTGCGTAGAACTCATCTCTGTACAGAAAATACGAAGATAATCGTTTTAATCTTTTGTAACGATCAAATTGTTTGACAGAAGATGTATTAGACAATAGTCAAAGGATGACTTTAGGCACATAGTTAATTTTGATATGTTTTGTTACTCGTTAAAATCGCTTCCATTAGTCCAGGTTGTATTTCTATAAAAGCGGTAATTATTGAGAAATGACCCTTTAGCAAGCTGGGGTTGATCAGTTAATATGACTAGACTATATAGTATGATGCACAAACCATTTCCACAGCAGCTCATGTACAACACAAAACTCAATGAGAAAGCATATTATAAAGGTGAATATCTTGACAACGGAAATAGCAAGAGAAGCAATGATTTTCAATCCAAATTTCGTTTTATACAGACAAGATACAGGCAATCGAGTTTGATTAATTTTATGGAAAAAAAAACATGTAGCTTCATACAATAATTCCTGTACTAACTTCGTAAGAAAAGACTTAAATGTGGACGAGGAACTTGTTTTGTCTTCCAAATAGATGCCATGTCATTAATGAATTCAACAAGTACTAAATGCATTATGTACTAGGTCCATTAGACGTTATCAAGTCTGTATCTATTCATCTTTCAACCGTTTTCCTTTCTATCGCATGTCTGTGTTATTCAACATACGATGATCGTGCATCCCATGCAGTAACTTATTTTATAAATTCCATTTTTTGCAGATAACAGATCAGGTATTCGAAAAGCTGTTGTCGGTTGTGCTAGAATACGAGGAGGTAATTAAATGACACCATGATGTGATTCTCTTCAAACGTTGGATAAGAGATTATTTATGACTTTTAATATTTAATACAATTTGTCATAACTTTGTATAATGCATTTCCCGCATTTTAATTGAAAAGTATTGTCTTATTCATATATCTTCGACATTCCTACACAGGTAAATGTACAGGAGTTGATACCGATAGTCAAGGCCTGGGGAAAAGAAGCTTCCGTGAGTATTCTTTCAATTCATAATGTTTTTTTGTTGGCGAGAGTCCCCGAAATGTT
>KN887629.1:17182-54761 GCA_000934455.1 Apostichopus parvimensis | reverse complement strand
AAAATAAACTACGAAATAAATTGCCCAATTAAAGGTTCAACATGTTGTAAATTTTATCTTCCATGTAAATAAAGAAGCCTTCATTAAGTTCACAGTATCTCAATTGGAAGGAGACATGGTAAGGTACTAGTCTTGCTGCTGAAAATTTCCCGGATCGTTGGCGAAATCCAGAGCATTCAACATAAACGATTTTTTCCTAATCTTAATAGAACACTCCGAAGAGGATATTTGTCACATGCATTGATTACGAAGTTTGGTTTAAATAAAACACATTTCTACATTTCGATACAGAAAAATACACAGAACGTCTTGGAAGAAATCAAGAATTGGAGAAGAGAAGATTTTGTGAGTGATTTTCAAGAATAAATTAATGAGTGTTAGCAAAAATCAAAACAGTTAATTGTACATAATTATTATCAAAATGCTACTTGAAATTATATCTTTAAATATTTATTTTGATACTGACATTTTATACTTCACCGATACCCGTTAGACGATTTTTCGAAGTTGTTAACTGAATGCGCTAATAGCGATTAACGAATACATAGGCCTATCAATAAAATACAAACAGAGTGGCAAAATTAATAAGTTACGTTATTAAGATGTTGTACATTTTTTGGCAGGTGGATAAAGAATCCATCTTGACGTTCACGATGTCCTTTCTTAAAGAAGGTTTGGTAAGATACATCTTGTCGTGTCTTAAACTGATCAGGTCAATGAACAAACGTATCGTAAGCTGTATGTCATGGTAACAATAATATATTTTCTTCAAAGAGATATTGACCGTGGTAAAAGTCGCATGTTTAACAACAATGCTAACAGTTTTCTGCACCTTTATAAAGGCATGACAGATTTTGGAATCGCGAAAAAATTCAAAGATGTAAGGAAGGCTAACATTGAAACAATAATTTGACATATCATCTAGAAAACAAACAAACAATTGGTAAGTCCACATTTAGATTGTGTTCCGAGATGGAAATATGAAAAGCAATTCAGTCCATTGCCACACAAGGTGTGATGTCATTTACGACAACACACTAGACTGTTTACGTTTTGTCTTCATTGTTTCAAATAAAAAGAGTTTACCCCTGATCGACCTCGCAAGATTTGTTTACCCTGCACGGACTCAATTCAAAATAGAAAGCACTTTTTTCAATGAAGAATAGGTATCAATAATAAATTAACGATGTGAGGTTTAGCTTCCTTAACCGTTAAACTAAGAAATTGTGCATTGTATTGTCTAGATTATTGTACATTGTATTTGGCAGGTGGAGGAAGAAACATTCTGCAAGTTCACAATGTCATTGCTAAAAGATAACTTGGTAAGATATATCTCGTCATGTCTTAAACTTATCAGGTCAATGAACGAAACGTATCATAAAGCTAAAAGTCAGGTAAACAATCATATATTTTCTTCAAAGGGATATTGACCTTGGTTATAGTCGCATGCTTAACAACGTTATCGAAATTTTTCAGCATCTTTAAGTTAAAATCTTATCCTGACAGATTTCGTATCGCGAAAAAATCATCAAAGATGTAATGAAGGCTAATAATGCAACAATAGGGTCCTCATAAGTCCTTAACAAGCAAAATAAAAATATGGATCTACATCTAGATTGTATCCCGAGATGCAATACATTGCGACAAAAGATGTGATGTCATACATGGAAAATATACTTAAACTATTTTTATTTTTTATTCTTTTTTTGCATTGTTTTCCTTACACGGGCTCAATTCATAGTTGAAAACACTGTCTTCTTTATCTAAAGAAACCCAACAATGATCAACTAAATATGCTTTATTGATAAACTAAAAAATTTATAAATGGTGCATTGAAATATTAATGTGTTATTCATTGAATTTGGCAGGTGGATAAAGAATCCTTCTTTATTTTCACAATGTCTTTGCTGAAAGAAGACATGGTAAGATATTTCTTGTCTTGTCTTAAACTGATCGGTTCAATGAACGAAACTTATCATAAAGATACAGGCCATGGTAACAATCATATATTTTCTTTCAAGAGATATTGACCGTGGTTTAAGGTGCATGCTTAACAACATTGCTAAAAGTTTCCTGCATATTTAGGAAATATCATACATTGACAGTTACGATAAGGTCATTATATGACCTTAAAAGCAATCAAAAGAAACATATTATGCCATATCTAGATTGTAAGACGAGATAGAAACTTTAAAAACAATTCAGTCTATAATGACACAATGTGTGATGTCATACAAGGATAATAAACTAAGCTGTTTTTCTTTTGCATTGTTTTCGTTGCTCAGTTTAAACCCCGGTTTTGCTATAAAAAAAATAATGAACAAATAATAATGACCAATGAACACTGTGGAGTTCAGTTTGCTTAACTGATAAACTAAGAAAGTCATCCATTGTGCATTTAAATTTTTATATATTTCTACCTTGTATTTGGCAGCTGGATAAAGAATCCTTCTTGACGTTTACAATGTCTCTGCTAAATGAAGGTTTGGTAAGATAAACCTCTTCATGTTGGAATGTGATCAAATTAGTGAACGAAATGTATCATGAAGCTATAAGTCATTGTACACAATCATCTATTTTCTTCAAAGAGATATTAACCGTGGTTATAGTCGATTGTTTAACAATATTGTGAAAGCTATAATATATCACACATAGAGCAATTAGGATCCCTTCACAGTTTAAATCGCACTTTTGCTATATATTTCATTTGAACTGTCAGACTGATGCTGTTGTCGAAAATTCAATACAAGTATTTTTTATCAAAAACATTTGAGAACAGCCAAAGTTTTGATTTTTAAGTCAGATACAAAATCGACATTGTCGGATAAAAATTTCGGGCTAGACGCACAATTTCATACACAGTTGGAGGTACACTCCTACTTGAGTTTGGTATGAATACCTTTGCTGATCCTTTCACTTTCTTTGAACTTGATGAAACAAAACAAAACTATATTCGCAACATTGATTGTTTTTATCTCGATTGTTTGACGCTTTGGAGCTTGCGGTAAACCAACGACAGAAGTAAGCACGGAATTAAGACAGCTTTACAGAGAAGAATGTAACTTACTCTTCATCTTTCTTATTGCGCACTTTAGATAGACGAATCGACAGCGTTGAACATCATTCAATTTATAATTGACAAATTTAAGGTAAGGTGGAACAAAATACTATATTCATTTTGACAGATGACATTTGTTTGGACAGATGACATTTGTTTGACCCCGGAATCATTGCCAATATACATTCATGTATGCATGTGGTATGTAATTGTAAGAACGTTTTGTGATATCAAGCAAACATCATACTGCATATTTCGTTTTATTGACCGTCAGATAACCAAGAAAGATATGGCGAATATTAAAGATGTCGTAGACGTAAGTACTCACACTTTTTGCGTGTCATCTATTTTTGTCATTCCAAAGTTTGCAATTAAGAATCCCAGGTCGCATAGTCTCTATTGCCCAATAACTTATAATGAACAGTGATCCTTGGTTGAGTTGCCTGCCAAATTCAGCTGAAGAAAAGGGACTCACTACAAATGAATGAAAGTAATTATAACATGACCGAAAATAATTACTAACTTGTTTTTGTGTTACTCTCTTACAGAAGAAACTTCATAAGAAACTGAAGGTTAGTGAGTGAAATGTTATAAACATGGTTTAATATTGCACTGACGAATTTTGAGAGAGAGATTTCCTTTAATCAGTTCAAATTTGCAATCAGGAAAGGCTATAATTTCAAGAAAATCCTTGATCTATTTGTTAATATAAACTTGCTTCATTTGTCCAATATAGCCAAGCGATTTGATATTTTTACACAATGTAGAGAGCCACATTAATTGGGTCCATTTACAATAGTAAAACTACTATGCATTTTTCACAGATTGTTCAAAAGTCACATTTACTAAGATAATATGATAAACGATGGTTCTTTATATTGTAAGAAATATCTAAATGTAATTATAATAATTCTTGGAAATATTTCTTTTTTTCCCTCCAGTTTCACTCGGATAAAGGTGACAAGTAGATCTTTAAATTAAGTAAGTCTACTTGCGTCTTCTTCGCTTTCTTACTTTTGTTCAGTATATTATAAAGCATCGAGATAAAGAGCATTATAACTATAACCATCAGCTTGTAATCATCAATTCTAACAGCAACAAGTCATATACATGTTAAAGTAGCATCTTAATAATAATGCGCTGACAATGACGGACGTACAAAATTTCAATTGAAAAAGTTGTAAATATTTATTAGTAGTACAATGTTTAAGACCAAAACATTGATTTAAAAAGTTAATCGAGGGAAACAGGCATACAATGGAATGTGTGATGGCCAGAATACACTTGCTATGCAAATACAATTCGATCATAAAACTTGATCATACTCCCAACTCTGGTGGACATCATATATCGCCTAAATGTTTACCCTAAACTTAATATTTGTTAAATAAATATGAAATCATTTTTCTTTATCATACCAATAGCAAATGAACCCAACTTTGCTTGCGAAGAAGGGAATTCTACACTGGTACAAATTTAGATCATATAGATCGATGAACTGGATACGGTAGTGGATGATGCCGTCAGGATCTGCATCGCAACGATTTATCATTTCCTCTATGTAACTATTTTTAGTATTCAGATTCTGCAAATACGAAGATGATTATTGCGTGCAGAATTGTGTAATTTGTTCTGTACTCACTCCACAATATGATCATCATGATAAGCAGATATTAATAAGCATCATCAAAATGTACCTGAATATTATACTTTAATAATTGTACAGTAACTTTAATTCTTTAATCATCTCCATTTTCATAGACTCAGATATTTACGTTTTTAAATATTATAGTATGTCGTGAAATATTTCATTTTGAAAAATAAGGTAATAAACGGTTATAGATGATATAACGAACTTCGATGAATTCCAAAGTGACTATTATTTCCGTGGAAATCCAGAGCAAAACCGTCCTCCCTGGATTTTGAATGACAGTATGGTGGGAGCAAAAACAGCGATCAGCACATTATCTATTATCTGAGTTGCCAGTTGGAGGCGACAAGGTTATTTCTTAACTTCTCCTTAATGTATTGTGTTAATGTATGCTAATTTAATTTTGATCATCAATTGAAAAAATATTTGTTGCAATACACACTGTTGGCTCTTTGTGAATAACCTTCAGTCATTCGTTATCGATTGTTATATGTCGCCATACTCACTTTAAGCAAACTTTATGAACGAAGAATTATTACTAGATTAAATGTACTTTGTTAATGAGTCATGTTAGCTCTACCTGTTGTTAACCATTGTATGCAAAAGCATAAACAGCATAATAAAAGTTGCACAAGTGTAATAATTTAATGAAAGACGATCTGCTGTTGAGTATGTGATAAATTGAAACGAACAAGATGTATCCATGATATTTACAACCTTACTGTGTTTACCGCAACGATTTTTTATATACGATATTTAATTAGTTTTCAGTTTTTAGTTTGAAATCAAAGTTCAAGTGTTACTAATCTCCTCATATGCATGTAGTATATCATTTATTCTATTTTAGTATTCGATGTTCCTATCGTTTGTAATACAACAAATAAGAAGTTGTTTGGGTAAGTCGTGATCAAAGTATGATAGGTGAGCAACGTTCATGAACATGCTCTACTGTCTAGACGGTTTTATAGTTTCAAATACTTAGTTAGACTTGTAATATAACAACTTCATTTATGCAAATCAATTTATTTGTTGATATTTGATGCAGTTAGACAAATCTCATGCAATGGAAAATAGTGCAGACACTTTTTCATAACGCTCTTATGTTGTCATGCAGCGGTATAATAGTAAAGTGCATTCATTTTGTACACATTCATATTTCCACAACTGTTTTCTTCTCAATTAAATTGAACCTTTGTGAAAATAGCAAACTCATAATATGAATGATTTAACAAAGCAGATTTTGCTGTTGCCGGAAAACAAATGGGTTTGGGGTTTGAGTAGCTCGTGTCTAGACATACAATCCTCACTCGACATGTCTGTAATCGTCATATAGTGTAAACTAAAACCAAGCATACCCTTTACCTTTTATTTCTAAAATATTCACACACAGTGACGACGCCCAATGAAAAATATGGCTTATACAAACCCATTTCCTCAATATGCATAAGATACTCCATGGATCATTCCATTTCGAACAGGAGTTATATTCGTTCAAAGTTCATCTGTAGTAAAGAAGAATCTAAAAGTTAAATTATACGAGTGTTTAGATTACGATGAATAAACTATTACTTAAATAAACAGGTCATTAATGATGGTAAGCTATAATCCAAAATTATGAGTTTGTTATTGTTGCACTAAATGCATACATATATATTTGTACATCGGTTTAAGCGAAGCATGCAATGACACTTTTACAAATTTCTAATACTACCTGTGCTATTATTAATCGCAAAAACAGAGAAACAATCATTCCACTCTGAAGAGTCATCCAACATGTCTTTAATTAAGCAGGAAACAAGTAACAATACAACAGATGTAAGAAAAGTCGAATATTACATAAAACGTTACTTTCTATAACCCTTGACAGAAAAGTACTGTGCAGGCGTTGCAACTATCTTAGTATAGTAATCACCTCACCTCACCCAACCCACCCCCATCATATTCAGCATAAGTAAAAGTCTATGGAGATTACATGATTAAGTTGTATAATACAACATAAGAACAAGCAAAGCTAATGTATAATTGTCAATCGGAGTGAAGAACCACGCCTGCTTTCTAAGAGAAATCATGAAATCATGTTCACTGTTCCGGTGAGAACAAAACATATCCTCGTAAAATGTGATGATTATTGCCATGTGTCCTCACCACTCCCATTCCACAGCCAACCCTTAGCCATACCCATCTAAGAATAGGCTGGTTTCGATACTGGTAAAAAAAACAGCCTGTAGTAAAATGAGTGCATACGGTTATCAAATTGTGAAAATGTGCCCGATTAGTGACGGACGTTTTTGCACTTTTGTTTAACCTATGAAGAATAAGCAATTCAAACATTCAAGCAGCATCCGTGATGTGTAACCAGAATGTTCGGATTGAAAGACAGTTACAAAGTATTAAGTTTCATGATATTATTACTACATGTTCGCAGTTGGAAAAAAATGTAAATTAGGTGTACACCCTTCCTATACAAATGGTTAAGGGATAGCATCTACTTAAACGTGTTAGTGTTCTAAGACTTGTTAGTTGACTCTCTCCAACGTACCCCGTGAACAATTTACTTCTTAATCAAAGAAATGATGTTGAAAATATTATCACTAAACATAAACGATTAATAAAAACAAAAGAGGAGAAAATGATAATTCACGATCATCATCGATGATAAGTTATCATTTACTAACCATATTTCAAAGGTCGTTGTTAATTTATTTTATATATTGTTTCTTCCACATTAACTTATATTGACCCCCCCCCCCCCCTTAAAGGATGTGAGATAATCCTACGAGGAAGGCTCTGCATGTATAAATGGGTTCTGTCTGAAACTCTTTGACTCCCCCCCCCCCCCCCCCCCCCCCCCCCCCCCCCCCCCCCCCCCCCACTCCCAATTTCCAGAAACACATAAGGTCTTCAACGCATACATCTTACCGCATATAATCTATGCAGTCCCATTTTGGTATACATATTAAAGACAAGAAGCGAAGAGGTTCCTAAGATATTGTGCAAAATATATTCTGCTTAGATTATGATATTCTTGAAATAGGTTAATGTTGGCGCCAGAAACGACTTTTTTAGACTTACCGAAATACACTTGCCTGTAAAGATCACCCTCTATTTCGTGAATTAACTTCCCTGTGCAATGAGACTTCACATTTTAGAATGACTCATTTTAAAAATTCCTTTATTTATAGAGATGCACTTTTAATTAAAAATTGAGTTTTAAATCCTTTATTATAATCCTTTCAAGTATTTCAATATTTATAACTTTCCTTTCTTTTAATCTGTCTTTGCTCTAATCACTTTAATTAAATTGTGTTCATTTGTACATATAATTGATCCTTTTTATGAATTTAATATAACTTATACTGGAATAAAGGAAGAGAAATCAAAATTGACCAGCCCTTGTCAACGTATGTACATTGCTTGAACCCACAAACCATAAAACAAAAAGTAATAGTCGATTTTACGCTACAAAATTAATGATATTCGCTTAAAAAATGGGATAGAGTAAACAGTCATCAAGTATGTTGTTTGTTACACGTTAATTACAATTACCAAATACATTCACGCAAGCTAACAATGTCGAACGATAACATGTCTACCAAGCTAGTATGTATAAATTTAAACAATTGACGAATATAACCTTTGGTCAGGTAGATACATTATTAACCATACTGTAGGTGTAACAGATCACCTGCTTGTGAAAGAATGGACCAGAGGTTAACTATCAACGATTTTGAGTTCAACCACCATTATCTACACCCCACCACTCCCACATTATAGGAAAATCATCCATAAATTCTGCATTCAATCATAAGGGTGAGGATGATAACATGAATCCGATTCACGCACATATGTATGTGGTCTGTAATCCATGAGTTGGAACAGAATATACAAATCATCCATCCAGACACTTACAATTTTATACGTAAGTAGTTGATATTGTAGCTTCTCAGTTATAAATCACTCTATTTTATACATGCATACATACACAAATAATAGAAAGGTAATGTATGAGTGCAAGAATATGCTTACAACAAATTTATTCCGAAAAAAAATTACGGAGTGAAGCCTTTTGATACGTGAAGATTCATGAAAGTTATATAGTGTCATTGATTTTAGTTTGGTGGAGTGATTATAGTTATTATATTTTCATAATTATACAGTAACTGTACTTCTTGAATCATCTCCATTTTACAGAATCAAATTTTTACGTTTGAAAATATTTGAATACAAGAAGACTAAGTTTATGTTGTGAAATGTTTCATTTTGAAATAAAACAACCCCATTATGACATCATTTAAAGATGATACAATGAACTTTCATCAATTTTAAGAATAATATATATAATTTCCTAGGGTCAGAGGAAGTCCAGGTCATTCCTCTTTGTATGGCAGTATAGTGGGACAGCGTTCGGCACATTATCTTTTATATGTGTTGCCAGTTGGAGGCTAGTAGTTCTTTCTCAATTCTCCTATGTATTGTGTGCTAATGTTATTTGGTTTATAAATTGATAAATATTGTTTTCAAGCACACTGTTGGCCCTTTTAAGTGTTATCAGTGTAAATTACCGTCAATCCCTCGTTATCAATTGTTATCTGTCGCCATACTCACTGAATACAAAGTTCATGAACTAAGATGTAATACTAGACTAAACGTACTTTGTACATCAGTTATCATATGTTAGCTCTTGATGTTGTTAATCATTGTATGCAAAAGCAAATAAGCAGCATTGTATGATGCATGATGTATTCTATGATAATATGGTTTGGTTCATCAATTAACAAATATGGTTTGCAAAACACACTGTTAAGTCTTAGTCAATGCCAATTGCCATGAAACACTCGTTATCATGAGTTATATGTCGTCCGCAGAAGATTTGTATTATATATTTAATTACAGTGATCGTTATTGTATATCTTGCGTTAGTTTATTTTGAAAACAAAAGGGTTATTAAATTATCATTGATGATACAATGAACTTCCATCAATTTCGAAATTTAATATAGTTTCCAGTGAAACAGCAGAACATGCACTTTCTATCACAACGTTTTTGTACCATCCAATCCCATTGTAAGCTTTTTCAGTTTATCTTTTGAAAACAAAGTTCAAGTGTTAATAATTTGATCATATGCATGCAATCTATCAATTATTCTGTTTTGTGCCTTAACGTTCCTATTGTTTGTAATAGAACAATCACAATTCGTTTGTGTGTGCTATATTTAAAGTATTAGTGTTGAGATACTTTAATAGAACATGTTCTACTGTCTAGACGATGTTAAAGTGTTATGTGCTTAGTTAGGCTTCTGATATTACTTCTCAATGAATGAATATCAAATTGTTTTGTGGCAGATGAAACAGTTAGTGTAAAAGACCCCCTCCCTTCCCCCCTCCCCCGAAATATCGTTCAATGGAAAATAATATAGCAGTACTAATATTCGTGTTATGTTTCAATTGTCATCTGAATAAAATTAGACTGTAGTGAAAGAAACAAAATCGTACATAGGGACATGGATGATTAGTTATGGCAGGTTTTGCTCTTGAAAACAATAGGGTTGCAGATTTGACCAACTTGTTTCAAGACAGGCAAACTTAAATCGACAAAATACGTAGATGTCTGTATTCGTTATATTGTAAATTACAACCAAACGTACCCTTTTTCGCTTTGATTTTCGTACACTCCCCAATCTGCACCAGACCCAATAAAAAAAGAACTTGTAAAGACAAGGCTATTTCTCTCAATATACACAAGATCATTCATGGATCATTCCATGTATCATTCATGGATCATTCATGGATCATTCCATATAATACTCTATGAGTATTATAGGGGATTGATTCCAAATGTCATGATGTTTTTATCGTTCATACCGAAACGTTTTTTGCAAAAGATGGTCGTGTCAACAGGACCGATGACTTCATATCCATACAGTAAAGTCTCTTTAAAACTATATCTTTTAACCAGCAAAGCTGTTGAATAACACATAAAGTGGCGAATGTTTACATGGACATGATAAACATTGCGTCTTTATGCCATCACAGGGTCAGAGGTGACGATAAGACTCCGTCAGTGGTGACTAAATTGGCCAAGTTGATAAAGGATAGAGTCGAACAGGCGAAATGTTTTATATATTTAACCGTAATTCTTATTAACTTCATAACGTGATAGATGCTTGCAATTGTATGTACTATGATGTTTTGTGATATTTGACATCATCAAATCATTGGTCATAAATTTAACCATGGTTTTCTCAGCTTTTGCTTTAGCCAAGGTGATTAATTGTGTATATTTTTTTCCCGTAAAATATGAAGGACCATGTTTCATTAGATTTCATATGGTCTAAGTCTGCACAAAGCGTACGGCCAAACCAAGTTATCCACTTTAATCTGGTTGGCATGGGGCGATGTGCCTACATGAGCTATGAGTTCATATCGGTCAAAAGACATCTACGGAGATGTCTGTATGGGTTATGCCACTACGTGGATGTTCGATTTATGTGTTCCCGTTGTTAGAAATGCTGTGATAAGAACCCAGCACTTAGGCTGCCAGTGTATGTACAAAGTCCGAGTACAATGAACATTTTTTTTTATATATTTACTTTCGGTTTACCAATAACCAGTGTGTTATTGTGAGGGTCGGTGTTTATGCACTGTAAATTATCGACAGCTACCCATGACGAATGTAACATATAGGGTAGAACAGACGCTGATAACAGGCTATTTATCAAGTTGCTTAAAGTACATAGGTTTATGAACTGTTACCGTGATATTCTAAAGGAACTGAGTTTATAGAGGACACTTTTGCCGCCTTACCGGTTAAAAGACGTTTTAGAAGCTGCATATGTTGTCGTGCACGTGTCTTCCTTTACCTTGTGTCTGTTCTGTGTCTTCCAAGATTTACACACCTTAGCCACACACAGGCAAGAATAGGTGTTTATCTTAATTATCTCAATATTGATATATTTTTGCCATCACGAACCACCAGAAAGTCGGAAAACGGTATTAATATCCAATATACCACGATGGCAATTCTTTTTGTTGGTTTGCTACTCCTCTTCATTCGCTTAGTTGTGTTTGCGTCCACGGGTAAGTGTAACATTATATCTGCTTTGAAAGACAGTGTACAAAGACTGGAAAAAAACGTCTGGTATATATAATAATAACTTAGTAAGATATTCGGAATTAATTAAATGCAAAAGACAACTTTGGCTCTTAATCATCTTTAGTTTATGTGGAAAGATTACTAACGTAAACAGTATATGCTATGTGAACACATTCGAATTTCGATGGAATTTAATAATCATATAAATCTTTCCAGACGTTAGGATAAAAACTATTACAATATAAATATGTTTCGTCATTGAACAATATTGACGCTTCGTTGGTCACTCAAAAGGGAAATAACTGTCCTATACCGATGACTTGTTATTCATACTAACGTCCTTACGTTCATCAACAGTTTCTCTGATAGATTGCTTACAAGGTATTCTGCATCCTGGTTTACCAAGTCGTAAGTTGCATAGCAAGATGATATCAAGCTTAGTTTAATTCATAAACACTCTTTCCTTAATGAATTATATAGTAACGGGAGAGGAGACTGTCCTTTGCCAGCAAGATTACTACGTTGATCGTTATAGCAGAGCCACTATCTCTTGCGAGTATGACTCTTCATTTTACACCGTCCGCTGGTACTTTGGTGATAGTGAACGCTCATTTTTGCTTATTGATGGTGGAACCAAAAGCGGTGATGGCTACGAGTCAGGAGATTATGATATCGCCGAGAACGGAGATATGATTATCAACCGTGCAGATGCCAAACACGACGGCAAATATAAAATCATAGTCCTAGATCAAGGTGGTCTAGGAACAAGCAAAACCATGATGGTGTTTGTAACAGGTGAGCAATATCTAAATATATTCCCCCTTCTTGTCTTGCGTATTAAGTGAAAAGAATTCTGACTTCAACATTAGTTGATGATAGAAATTATTTTTCTTATCATTTCATGCCATACAGTATTAACTTAATCGCATTCAAACCAAACATGGCTACAATTAATATGGATACACAATGCTCAATGTACCTTTATGTGCACCTTAAAGAAATAAACCAGAAAACGAAAAAAAATCAAATGGCCGTGTCAAGCCGGTGACGTCTCATGATGTTTGTCCACGCCATACATAAAATTGAGTAAACATGACGCCTACTATGATCATACAGTTATACTTGATCGTATGAGGTCAAACGTTCTTGTTTGACAAAACAATACGACATGACATTAAATTGTATGAAAACTACACGTGGGTTCTTTAAGATGAAAAAGAGACCTATTGTTAATAATAGTTAAAAATCACAAAATATATCAATTTAGTGACAAAATATGGTTGGCTCTTAGTGAGTAACTGCCATTGCAAGATTATCCAGCTAAGTTGGCATGGAAAACAATAATACCATGCCTGATTCACTAATTAGGCTGGTTTATACCGTACCTTTAATGTAGTCGAAGAGGACAAAACAGTTCGCACACATGTGAAGGATACCATGGTAAAAGTTAGCTGATCTGACACCTATAACAATACTTAAAATATTTATATAAAAATTCAATAATATGACATGTCACTTCATGGCATCGAAGGTTGTCACGTGTCGAGTCTCACCATGACGTGTCGAGTCATTTCATGTCATGTCGTGTCTTGTCGTGTCGCTCGCGATATGTCATGATATTTCACATTATGATATCTCACGTAATGTTATGTTAACTGTAAATTCTTCTCTCCCTTTCTCATTTTTTGGCTATTAGTGCCTATAAATACCTTGACTGTACTGGACTGCCATTCGTCACAATCAGAACTTTGCATTAAGGACGAAGTGCTGCAAACGACATTCCTGGTGTGCGATGCAAAGGATGTTTGGCCTTCGATTAAACTACAATGGCTAGAGATCAGTCAACACGGGTCAAAACCGATTCCAGCTAATACGACCACAACATTTAATCAATCTTCCTTGCTGTTCAGTTCCACATCAACATTAGAATACTTTCCAGAATTGTTCGCCTATCAATATTTTACTTGTGTAGCTACAGGAACTGCTGCATACAAGGTATCAAATAATTCCATCGTTATAGAAGGCAGTATCCCTTCCCAAAATATGCCTCCTGGAGATGTTCATGTATTGAAAGGATCCGATCTTAAACTGCCTTGTCCTCTTGAAGATCTACCGTTTGGACAACTACAAGTAATATTTCGTAACGGAACGAATAAGTTGATAAAGATCATCAATTCATATTGTTTAAATGTCAGTACTTGTACAGAAAGTGAGAGCACCGTCACAACAATTGCGGATGTTAATTACGAAGACGAAGGCTCATATCAATGTATCTCAAGTAACGGCGTTATGGCAACGAAACGTGTGACTGATATCACCGTCATAAGTAAGTATCTTCAACGGTGATCCGAAAATCAATCTCCATTGCTGATCATGTATTATCATAAGTAAATCACATTTAAAGTTGTTGGTTTGAACGGGATTAGAACCACTGACCTCATGTTTATAAGCCATGTTTCTAAAAAAAATGAAATGAACACTGTTAATTTAGAAAGTTTGAATGCAACTGTGTGTCATTTTAAACTAATACTTTATATATTTGGAAAGTTAATAACAGGTTTTCTTGTATCGTTTGTTTTCCTGGGGACCAATTTACACTGTGTGGAATTCAAGTGCGATTCGGCTTTCCCCACGTTGTGTGGTTGCTGAGGGTCCTAAATTAACTACCCTGCATAAATAAAAAATAATAAAAGGTTTGGTACAATACCTTAGTGTTTAATCCTCAATATCTTCAGTTTCTCTAGGGACGTCTTCTACCGTCTTTGGAGGATGCGTCGATGGGAAAGGATGTTCCCAGCCTTTATTTACTTCAGGCAGTGTGAATTGCTCAGTGTCCGGGATGAGACCACCTGTAAAGTTATCGATGGAAGTAGACGATGAGTCAAAGGATTTACTTATATTAAACTTCAAGGACGAGATCTTCTTACAAGATGATTCGACAGGTACAAGTACTACCACTATAACGTTTGAATATGAAGTACCAGAATGCACAGAAAGTGTGAAGCTGAAGTGTGTGCCGGAACCTGATGAATATATGCGACTAATCCAAGAATCAACTTTACAACTGAAAGCAGGTAATAGTACTACAATGAACGTATTCCCCTAAGAAAATCTAAAAAGCAGATAAACGAAATGTTGCATCGTACCATCGACAGCGTTAACTCTCCTAATGTACTTTATCTTTTTCTTACCGTATTGGCGGTTCTTTCTTGTACAATAAAGTATTGAATACAGTTTACCGTTAACTATTGGAATTATCATGATACATTCTTACTGTAAAAATCTTCTTCGTAATTTTTGTGTTGATTTTGTATTTTTTCTTCCAGCAGAAGTCGACACATGTTCAACCAATGGGAGCGGAAGTGTGGTTGTTGTAGTGATTATCGTCATCATCGTTTTGATAGTTATTGGTGTAGTCGTAGGAGTGATCATTTACAAAAGGAAAGGTAAGTTCTTAAAATGAACCGAAGAAGTAACAGCTATATGCAATTCAATGAAAATCTAATGTACATTTCGTTATAATATATGTATGTTTACTTTTATTGCTTTGTAAGGTCTCTCTATTTTCTCCTCTATCTTCAGCAGGTAGCGAAACTAAAAATAAAAATAAGCAAATGGAGACTCCAGAAGAACTCGAACCATTAAATAAAAAGGACAAGGACGAGGTTTGTATGCAGTGTATGTGTCTAACATGATTAGTGTTTGAACCCTTATGAAATTTCATCCGGCATTATAAGCACCGATGATAAAATAAGATTATAAAGTCATTTGTACTCAATATTTATACATATCTCCTTTACTCAATAACAAATAATATTGGGATTACTTACTCCTTTTACACAAATAACTAGAGCAACATTAAGACGTATTTTATTTGTTTTATTAACAACAGTTCGAAGCTTTGAACTTCCTAAATCGATCATGTTAAATGAAGATAACCTTCACTGCAAAGTAAATGCTGCTTGGTAGTTGCTAATCATCGTGGTAGATTTACATGTCACCCAGGTTTATTACTTTCAATTAAATGCAAAATAAAAAAATTCTAGTCAGCAAAAAGTCACAATAACTTGTCTTTATTTTTCGTTAAGGCACAACATATCAACGAAAAGCACCAGGTAAGTGTTAGCATATTCGCAGAGCCCACATTTGTAATGTCATTCACATTTAACAACATTACCCATTACCCAACCAAAGAAATATAACATTTACACAAATTTTTATTCTGTTGCAGGGAACGGAAAAGCAAGCTCCCAAAAAGACCGACGTGAGAACGTGTTACATTCTTTTACTACTTGTTATTATATTACTATGACTAACTACTATATGTATGTAATAAACCATCCTATAATGTAAAATTTCAAAGATAACTCTGATATTTGCCATGTTAATACCCTAACGCTAAACTCTTACTCTTCCTGTATATCTAATTAATTATCCACAAACTTTCCTTTGATATAGGAGTATATTATCATTGTAAACATCTGCCTGTTCATTACTGTATTATTTTACTTTATCCACAGAAAAAATTTCAGGATTTAATGCGCACTTACTTACGTAATCATGAAGACAGCGAGGCAAGTATAAAATACACTTCAAGTCATTCAACATTTAGTGAAACAAAATTGTCCAGCATAAGTATTTTAAAGTAATTTGGAGTAATTTCTTTTTAATATTAGTTTTGTATGAAAGTAGCGACCATGGAACAAAAAAGTTCTGAAACGTTGATATAATTTCGGTGGTATTGTAATCGTACTTCAAATATGCTGATGTAATGCCAACAACAAGACTTCTTTCTCCTGTATCTCATTTTTTTTCGAAATGTTGCTTTATTGCGACTGTAGTGATAACATTTACTTGTTAACTACAGATCGTTTCTTTCTTTGAAGGCAGTTTTTTTCCACATAGAGGAATGATGTTCAAAATGGTATATTGTACATCATATTCACTCATTACACCCTCCCCCGCCCCCCCCCCCCCTTAAAAAAAAGATCTTGGTAAGGCACATGAACGTATGCTTTTGCAAATACCTGGCCAATCCGTTAGGTGTTGTTTGTATAAATATGTCACATTCTTTGGTCATATTATCGTTTTCATCTATTATGTTGTCCTCTTCTATTACAGACAGACGATAAAGATCTTCAGACTCTATTAACAGATTTCCATTCTAAGCAAAAGGTGCGTGCAATTACCATGATACAAGAGATGTTTAACAAAGGAGATGTTGCATTGACTTTTGTATTCAGAGTGATCTCAATAGTATATAACAATTACATAAAAGGTGCCTAAATATAAACATATCAACAGATAGATGGGGAGGAATGACCAGAGGTAAATAGTATTGGTTACACTCAGGAAGTTCAATTACAATAACAGGATGTAGTGAGTGTCCCTCAAGGCTGGTCTTTATTGCATTACAATGGTTTACATAAACTACCTCAAGTATGTTACAGTACGTTATATACTATCTGTAAATCATGTGCGTTTTTTCTGTTTAATGACTTTGACTAAGACCAGATAAGTGTTCCAATAGTTTTCTGTTTGCTTTCTTTTTAAAAGACTTCACGCATATTAATGAGGGAATTATTCTATGAGAGTATTTTTCCCCAATGAATTAAATAGCATAATTTAATTGAATTTACAATCAACACTTAGGCCTACGGTTTCATGGATTAAAACATACGTTATGTTTCAGGTTCATTTATAAAACAATACAACTGTAACACTTTGAACGATTTTTCATGCATTCAGGTTGATCCTGTGCCGTTATTGAAGTTGTTTCTTGAGACGGAATCCCCCAGTAACAAGGTAAAAATGGACATAGTCGATTCTTAATATTGTGGTTTTATCTCTTAAATTTGAATAATAAAAGAATGGATGCGTTATCTAAAACTTTCACGAAGAATTGGATTTCTCATACTCATAACGCATACATGATTCACGTTCAGTCAATTTGTATAAGTCACTAGTTTAGTCAATATTGATGAATAAACGCATTTGGACGACAAGGTTGCTATGATTACCTTATACAATCTCATGTTCTACGTTAGATTAGTCTAAATTCTGATATTATTGAAAAATTGCTTTACTTAACATGTAAGAATATGTTAAATTACTTTAACTGGAAAGCTTGATAATTCTTGTTGAACATTGTTATGATATCCAAATTCCAAACTTATGATCAAATCATTTATATTCTTCTTTTTAATTCAGAAAACTTTGTATATAGTAAAGAATTTGGCTACTTGCGAAAGAAGCGATTGGGTAAGCATTTTATTTGCATCTCGTTTTCGACAACTTGCAAGTAGTTTATGCCTTTTAGACCTTTAATTGAGAACTTTTGAAAAACACACAGTGTAAACCATGCCTATTTCATTCATTTGTTTACCAAGCTATCATCCGCCAAAGTGTTGGAATTGTTGGACTTTGCATTAAAGAAGCAAAAGGTACTCTCATTAACGTTTCTTCGTTTGTATCAAGCTAAGAAAGCATTTACTCTGCAATAACTGTTACCGTAGTTTAGCAGGCATAACATAGAAATAGTCGTATTTTAGGAACTTATGTGGTTATTACTACCCATCGCGTGTAAATGATCGATATTCTTTAAGTGAATGAATATTATGACAAGTATAATTCATTCACGTTTATAACACATTTCCACAGCTTTCCTTCAAATGTCGTATCAAGATTGTACAAGAAATGTATGCGGTCCAAACGGTAAGGGAAATTAAATTGTTACGAGGTTATCAATGTCCGACACATGCCCCGATCAACTTTTAAGCTATGACAGATTCTGAGATCATCAGTTGCCTAATACCTTTATGAGTTACAGCAGATTGTGCGTATCAATTGGAAGACCGCACGTAAACCTAAACACAACATACTACGTTTCAATGTATTAGTGATACATATGAAATTTAAAATACAATCGATGCGTCTTATAATTATCTAAAGCAGAACAACATCTTCGTTTGCTCTTGTAAACAGGTGAACACGAATGAATACGCCTTAGAAACAATGAATAATTTTGACGATCACAAGGTAAGCCATTGTTCTAATTCATAAATACAGCAGTTATTGAAGTAAATTGCACGTTAGTATCATACGTCATGGAGATTTAACATAAAATTTACATCAAAGTTTACCTCATCACGTAGCAGTAGTTAAAACATAATGTTCAGATAATAGTATGCAGGGCAATCAATATTAGTTTTGATTCCCTAATTATAGAAGATGACATAATGGTTTCACTTCTCGCGGCTTTTTTTCAGAAAAATGATAACAAAACTATTTCAAATAAGTACTTTCTTGTTGGCAGTGCACAGAGTACAAGAAAAAAACAAGTATTATGCTTTTGAGACTTTTGCATGAATAAAGAAAACATATGCCCCCTGCCAACTTGTTCAATTTTGTTTATGTATCTGTCATATCGTGGTTACTTTAGAACTAAATAAAGTATCGACTTTCCAGTGGCAGAGGGAACCATACTTATCTCCCGTTCGAATTGTAAATGTTTACAGCCTGTGGTTACTCTGCAATGTAGTATTAAACAGACTATTTCCTGCGCTGTAGTATACGAGTAATCAACTATTTTCCCCTACTTTAAATACTTTAAACCAGTTCTAAAGTAACTGTAGGCAGCTTTTTATACTTTTCAGAGCAAACAAACCTACCGCTTAATTTCATATAAAAACAGATCATGGCAATTGATTGAAACTGAGGCAATATCGTGGATATTTTGTTCAATGAACCATTTATGATCAAGTAGGAAAATTTTCATCATCAGACACTTTTTGATGTTTCAGTATTTATTTCAAACATAAATGCTGATCAAATACGTTCCTTTTTACAACTGATTTGACAGTTCAAATGAATAAAGTACACTTCTAGGGAAACGTTATGTCCAGTCTATGGTATTCAAATTGTAACAACTCAAAAATATAAAATCCAAACATACTTGAAACTTTATCTTTTCACATTGCATGTTGAACCGCAAAAAGTAACGAGAAAGATTAATCGTTTTAAAAACAATAGGCTTACTTTACAATATGTCTTTAAACTTTCAAAAACTGATACTGTCAGGTATAACAACTTATGCTTTTAGTAGGACAAAATGGTGTTTTTTTTATGAAACGTGCGGGATTGCTCGAGGTAGTCTTTTATTTTATTTACCAATTTGCTTACGAAACAGTTAATTCGTCGGAAACTGTCATTTTGATTGATGTTAATATTAGTCCCATAACAAGTTCTAATGTTGAACAATATAAATTGACGACTTTCTGTTATACTTTCTTGTTTATTTAGAGAGATTTCGCAAAAATTCTCAATAAACTGAGCAAAAACGAAGCAACAGCTACTGTAAGTTTCATCAATTCCTATATACTATATCTAAGAAGCTGTCGTAATAAATCCAATGAGAGGTATGTTTGTCATGCAAAATAACTGTCCTCTGTTCAGTTCTAATGAGGAAAATTACTTGGACGACATACTTTCACTGTTTCCTCTTTGTTTAGGGAGAGTCAACAGAAAATCCTAGTGAACCGGACACGAATGAAACCATCTCTTATCTCTCATTACGTTTCCTGTGTATGATAAGCTTTCCTAATTCAATCCATCAAGAACCTAAGGCTCATGCAAATTAGTTAACAAATCGACACTGCGAACTCGGTCAACGTTTCTAATTAAATATATCTCTTCTCTTTCATGTTGGAGAACGATGTCATCGAATCCGTGTTCAAATGCCTTGCTGAATATCTGACCAAACAAGATGTATGTGAAACAATTTAAGACACCATTTTGGAAAGTTTGACGTAGAATAGACCATTTTAATCCCATTAAATATGAGTAAACCTGTGAACACCAATATTCTCTTCTGGTTTCAATTCAGTTGGGAAACGATCTTTTGTACACAGATCGGTTGTTCTCTAGCCACTTAACATTTTTGTCGTGGCTTACTTTTGCTCAATAAGATGGTACCAATATGTAATCAAGTTGCAATAAAGTACAAAAACATAAAACGTTTAAAACATATTTGAATTGAATGCCAACCATAATCAGCTCTGAAAACTTTTAAATCACTATTAAAAATACTTTTATTTTTTCTTCAAATCTTTAGCCGAATAAAGTAGATAACAGGGAGTATTTTCTGACGTCGATTTCTGCACTCGATGTAAGTGTCTGCTACTTTCATATAACATTGCTTTCTTTATTGCATAAGAACATACTCCTATTTTCTCTACTCGACGTTAGTAAATGAATAGAAGTGAATCTAAGATGAGCATAAACTTAAAGCAAGACATATTTTCTTCCAGTAAAAGTAATATGCTATCAGAGCTACCTTTTAAGAAAAGAGTTGTCATTTTTTTCAGGACGATGCGATGGTGATGCGATACCTTCTACTACTATATGCCGAAATGGGGACGGTCAGTATCACGTCTAATTAGGGCTGCAACTACTTCCCACTATAAAGTTTGTTTTTTTTTAGAAAATACGAGCCATGCTTAATACATAGGGAATAGGTTTCCCAGTACATTTAGCTAGATAACGTTTCAAGACGTTTCAATGTCACTTTTTGTCAATAGTTCAGCTGAGGTAATAGTAAACTGAGTGAGACAATTAACTGATTCTTTGTATTAACCTTTGAGATAGTACCATGTTGCTGTATATTACAACAACCAAGTAAAGCAGGTGGACATTCATTTTACCATGTAAAATATTTTCAGAATTCTTCAATTTCTTTCAGGATGATGTTGGAAAAACCATAGAAATATTGCAAGATACTATAGATACGGTAAGTGGAAAGATAATTAGGTTGTATGGCAGGGATATTCAAATGTTCATTACACATGATATATTTTTAAAGTGGTCGATCTTGTAATTACGACGAGAGAGTTACATCGATAGATACATCATTTAAGACCATTTTATTTTCTAAAAGCATGTACTCTCTTGTCTTACAAGACACGTTCTTCAATCAATACCTTTGGATTAAAAACATATTTCATACGTTATGGGTTCGGGTAACATGTCATGTTATCTTCGTTACTACCAATAAGGTTCTCAGCAGACGTTTGCCTACAGCTGTAACAACAAATTCAACATCTTGCATCTAAGTAAAACTGTTGCGGAGCAAGAATATTAGCAAATTGATATTTTAAAGGAAAGTAATAGTGAAATGTTACTCTAATGTTTTACTGTTGAAAAGTTTCTCTACGCTTCTTTTTAGGAATCCGTTCATAAATATTACGGTACAATCCAAAAGGAGAAGTGGGTGAGTCTTGAAGCGATGATTTCGTTCAATTGTGTAACATTGTGAAAGGTATATGAGAACACACCATACTACGTTGGTGTTCCAACAGGAACGATATGAACGATCAAATGTTTTTAAGAAAAACAATAATGACAACATAAGACACGTTTATATAGTGGTCCCAGTTATAAAGAGGCTTGGTGTGAAAAATGTGAGGATGTTATGAGGCCGATCATGGTCATTTTAGAAAGTGTTGTGGTGTTTCTATTTTGGGGGAATTTGAGGGTATTGTTATGTGTATGGGATGTAGTGCCGTCGTGACGTTATGACGCAATAGGGTGATAACCAAACCAACAAACCAAAGTGACAGAAACCCTCAAAACATGTAAGATATCAGACTCTGCAATAGTACAGTACATGTAAACACTAAAGGCCACTTGATCATGATCATGGTTATCAACGGCTAAATCTGGCCGCATGTTTGTGAACTCCTCCCAAACCGTAAGGCTGACAAAGGCGAAAGGTTAATAAAGTAATTCACGTTTCAACCGATTTATTTGACCTGCGAGTAGTCAGCAGCTTTAGCAATCCTCATAACTAAGTTGTTTGTGTGCATGAACCAAACGTTTGAATCTCAGCCGAAACCACGTGAAACTCGATTAACTGATTTATACCCATGCCGTTATAGCCATACGTTCAGTGTTGGGCTAATATGTACGCATATATAATTAACGTTGGGGGTATATTTGGTTAGTTTGAACATTCAAGTTTATGTTGAATGTATTATCCAAACCTGTAGTTCTATATTTAGGTAATTTCTACTTCATAGCTGAGTTAGAGTTAAAACTAATGGCAGATATTCTGTTCGGTTGAACCAGTTATTTCCAGAGATGAGGGCGTTGGTAACTCTTACTAGTCTTGGTTTGATGTTAATTACGCAATAAAGGTAATCACGGTAATTGCACTGTTATGAACTTTAAGCGCCCATCGGGGCCGGTGGTTCATCGCGGATTATTGCCCATTTTTCATTGTAAGAGAGAATATTTTAGAGGAAAGACCTGTTTTCGGGTAAGGTTACAAGCGCTTAGGATTACCGCCTGGTCCGGTTGTTTAAGGTTGTAGGAATATTGGTTCACGGTATCATCTTTAAAGTTCTATTCAAATAAAGTCATTTTGCCATTCACTTTCTTAATTAAAGAACTGAAAAGTATTGTAATGAATGAGGTCATTAACACCGTGGAATACCCTCTTGTTATTGTTTCTTTGATTCTACTATCTATTTCAAATACGGGCAATTACAACGAGATAAAAATCACATTTTAAGTTTTGTTTCTTTATCACATTCCAATCTAATTTTTTAGTTGTCAAAGAAGACATTCATCCAGTTTCTTAAAGGTATCAAAGGAGAGGTGAGTATTTCTTTTCATATCTGACTAATGTAGTTAGCGAAAAAGTTAAATGATTTGATATAAGAAGGGCAATTTTAAGAACAGAATTTATTCATTGATTTCTCTCCCATTTTACAGAACACCGCAGAAAAGTTTGTTATACAACTGTCAAGTCTCGTAATAGTTGGAAAGGTAGATCCCCTTTTGTGATTTAATTAATTTATGTTTGATTTCATATTCATAACAAGCATACCAACCATTAGTAAAGGAGAGTTTGTAATGATATCATAAGACTGAAAAGTCCAAAGCAAATATAAACCTCGTCTACTTTCCTCTCAACAGCTTTAAAGTTGAGGCCCCGGATAAATAATTCGATATTACATATCCATAACACCAGAAGGAAAAGCACAATAGTTCTTTCTTTTTGTTGTGTTTCTTTGTCAATGGTACATGTGACAATGATCGATTAACGACGTGGGGAATATAACTGTCCTTTTATTCAATTTTACTATGCAACAAAACATTTCTTTCATCTCTCCTACAACCAAACGTGATATTACGTATATTCAGAGAAACCTTTGCTAACATATACAATATTGGCTGACATGAGCACCTATGATAACTATTTTTCTTACATTAAAATTAAACTAGGCAAAGTCAAAATAATAGATATTCTGATTGAGAGCTTAACAAATAAGAAGTTACACCTGTAGTAAATAGTTTCTCTGTGATTCTTTTACAGTTACAATCGGACACATTTGTGGATGCACTGAAATCTTCTCTAGATGGGAATTTGGTAAGTTCTTAAACTGAAATTCATTTCGATCATTTATTTGAATACATTGTTCCTTTGAATTCAAAACGAATAGAGAAACGAGTCCTTCCAAATACCTTGCCTACATATTTTGAGATGCATCCAGGGAGTCACGATTCAAAGTGAAGATTAATGTATTTTAGCTTAGAATGAGCATAATTTATTCTACGTCTGAGTTCCTGTACGTATGCTGAATTGAGTACATTTACACGTATCATGAAAGTACTTAATGTTACTGCACTTTCAATCGATATCCTTGCATTATCTTTTATAGTAAGTATTAGTATAAGTATAATATTTCACAAATAATCACACACATAATATTAACGATAACGATGTGTACCGAGTTGATAAATCGGTTCAATATGGAGGTTGCGAGTTCGATACCCGGCAGGGTCATGGTAAGGTGGGTTTTTCATCTAAGAGCAATGTACGGTTTTCCCATCTTTCTAAGTTGAAAATATTCCAAATTTGAGTTAAAAATGTTGAACTCACCCGAAAGTGGAAGTTGTAATCCAAAAGCCCTTGTGGGTTTCTCCCACATTTGAGGTCACTTAAGCTGACAATTATTATTAATGAAGCAATTTATCACAATGGTAACACACCGATGCTTGGTTTATCCGAAATTTGAACCAACTTCGTATTATTTAATCACAACAACACGACTTTTTAGACGTATTTGATTCGGCAGTGGCGATTCTGAACGCAACACCGAGAATTGGAATCGAACACCACCAAATGTTACCAGTCGCGATTACTGTGTTTATTTGCACATGTAAACACTTTCCACTGAAACATATACGTGGTCTTCATTAGTGATATGAGTTCAAACTTTGTCTGCTATGATTTGTCTAAATTCAGGGGTATATGGATAAATAATACACTTCCAAAGTTAAAATGGTCACTCTGTTTCTGTTTTAGTTCTTTCAGAGAAAGTAGTACCATGCATATTGTACGTAGGAATATGAATTCTTCAGTGCACGAAGTACTGGGTTATAACGTTGTACCTGAAACTAACCAAAAACTTCATTACATTTAGGTATCTGAAGATTGTCTCAAGTCTCAGATAAGTGGCTGGATTAAAACGGTATGTTATTCATGGTAACCGGCATTGCAATGTGATACCCCTGAGAACATAATTTCTTTCTGTATGAAACTCAGTTATCTATTGAAAGGTATATGTTTACAATAGCCTGCATTTCTTGATCGAGGACGAAAAATCAGTTCACGAGATGTCAACTGGAAGTTTCAACGGCTAATATTATGTGGTTGTAGTCTAAAGACGATAAAATTGCTCAACAAACCTTCCGATAATAGTTTGCATCTATAGATCAAGCCACATTACCATAACATTATTTGTCTTGTAAATTTGGTTGAAGAATTGTTCAATTTAAATGCATCTCGAAGTGGCCGAGTGTGATGTTACCATGGCAATTGAGTTGAGAGCGTTTTGTTTTACTCTTTAATGTGCAAATCATTTATTTAAAAAACAAGGGTATTTGATGAAATGCAGAGACTATTGACAACCAAAAAATCCAAATGTGTCATATTTCAAAGATGAATCAACACCAATTTGGCAAAGCAATCTTTATATTTTTGAAGAATGTGTACCATTGTGGTATATAAGACCACCAACTATATTGTTCACATTCTGGTAAAAGAAGTAAAAAGTTGTCATGTTATTGACTATTTTTTATCTTTCTTTCGTCTTTTTGACACATTTAATAATGGCAGTCCCAATCCTGCAGGCATTACTTCTTAAACATATTCTGACATGCTGTCAGAAAATGTGATCAGAATCAACAGAAAGTGATGAACAGCATAGTTAACAGTTTCGCGTTTTAGAATACTTTAAAGCGTATTTAACTATGTTTAATTTATCAAAATGAACATCCACGCCATAGAAAGTTTCTAGTGATATGAATATTTCAAAATTACAACATAAAAGTAAACGGTATTTTCTTTACATGCGAATTTAGTTGCCGGAGGAGGTGCGAATGGAGGTTATACATGAAGCGTTAGAGAGAGAATTAGTAAGTCAGTCTTTTCCAGGTTTGTATTAGGAATTCATATCTAGCTCGTTTCATATATAACGTTGGTTTCTTAAGTAAAGCTCATTTTATTGGTTATCTCTATCACCAAAGAGCTTAAAATTAATAGGCATATGCTATCCATCTTATTATAGTTGAATATAAAGTAGTATTAGCTAGTTATTAACATTACCAATAATTATGGATATATTTATCAACTGAAAATCATTCACTCATTTCCATCATCTATTTTACAATATTTCTCATAAAACTGTTATGTTTACAGGTTGATGCGAAAACTTTCATCCAAGCAATTGTTGAGAAGGTACATTATATCAAGAATTATAGAAAAGCATCTACATTAATATAAGCTGAAGTTCAAACGTTAGTAAGTTTGGAAAAGGGGGGTAAATAAGAGTTCTCATTGACATCAGTTGGTTATTGAACAACATTGCTTTTGCTTTCCAATTAGGTCACATGAAATGTAACTTCTGTCGAACTGCTATTAATATTTTCTTTAAATTTGTACTCTTCGCTCTATTAAGTTTCATTTTATGATCAATAAGACTTTACTACATGTATCTTAGGACAACAAAATAAATAATTACCAACTTGTCTTTTGATAAATATTTTTCTTGACCTTTAATAGCACAGTAACATAGATGGGGTGAAGCTGTTGCTTAACATATTAAAGATGAAAAGGGTGAGTTTTTATGTATTTTTTAATGCGTATCCTTATGTGAAACCTCATTTAATCAAAAAAGAGAAACTGAATTGACACATGATATTGTAAAATATGATCAGATTACTTGTTCCCTTTTTCAACATCAGGAATCAAGCATCACGACGTCAGGTATTTTGGATGTTGTCATCAAGCATTACCAGGTAGGTGTCCTTTTCGTTATAAAACTGACAATACGCTGTAAATCATTCAGATTGTGTAAAATTAATATGCAATGTTTTATCTTTTCCTCAAGATCAAACCTGGTGAAATGATTTCAATTTTAGACAAATTAGAGGTAAGTTTGTCATTCTAATGGACATGTAATATCATTTTTTCAATGAAATATTATATTCTTCTAATGGATACGGGTGGTGGTTAAATGACATAATTTTTAAATCGAAATGGTTGTTTTATAAACTTTTAATATAATAAATATCATTTCCAAGTTCATTCCAAGCTCTCGCTATAGCTCACACTATATTCATCGTATTCATTTAAATATTCGTTACAGAAAAGTCACTTCCGTGTTATATTTTATCAAAGATATTTAACATCCGTTTTTGTTGTTAGACACCAGAGGATGAGCAAAAAAGTTTTTTTGCTAACGAAGAGGTAAGTAATCCATTTATTTAAGCGGTATGTAATCTTTCGTTTACTAATAAGTTATCGTCAAGAAGGCGCACATAGCATCCTTTTGTCGAAGGTGGTAGTTTGTGTTGCACAACAACACATTACGTTTACTTTTCGTGCTTGGAATAAAATATTTTAGCTAAAGCAAACCAATTACAAAAAAAACATAAAACGTATATTTTGAAAGCCAAGACCTAGAGTACATTTAAAATCATGATGATCAAGTTTATAGCAGAAGTTGGTTAGCGTTACCCCTTGAACGCGACTGATGTTGTTAACGATGACGGCGATGACTGTGGAGGCGCTCGGGCGGGGTCGTGACGATGGTGATGTTGGGCTTCTATCCATTCACTTATCTGATCATATATTGAGTTTTCTACTCAAGTAAGTAAGCACAATGGTTTATTCATACAGTATGGTATAAGTGTAATGGATGGATGCAAGTGGTGTGGAGAAAATGAACAAAAATACTCTACTGAGATAAACAATGTGCTTACGACAAACAAGGGAACGGCAAAGAAGAGATGAGAAAAGACAAAAAGAAAAACGAAAAGAAAAAAGAACAGTAATGTAGTAAATACCAATCTTTCGCCATTAGTAGACAGACTTATCGTTCATCTCTGACGCATCACTGTAACAATACAGGAAGATTTTAAAGGCAAAGTTGCGGCCGTTATTCAACTGGTACGACGTTAGATATACTTTCTAACATCACAAAATAATCCATGAATATACTCCAAACCGTTGACCAGAAATATCAAGCACAAATTTGTCAATGTTCTATACGTTCTGTAATTTGTACAGAACGTATTATTTGTTCTTAGAAAAGGACTATGAATCTGGTATTAATAGTCAATTATTCTCTGAAAAACAGATTAAACTAGTGCATAGCAAATATTTAAACCATTATCCAATATTAATGTGATTAATTGAATATTCTATTAATAGAACTTAGGCCACGTTATTATTCCCTGTTTGCCCTTGTTTGTTTTGACAACTCGTTTATTTTCAGGTTCATGAAAGCTTGTTTGATGAGGAATATAACGAAAAGGTATGTTAATCGTGTTTAACTTTATGAATATCAATGCAAAATTATATTAAAATAATGAAGCAAACTATGGGCGCACATCATGTATGAACAATATTTAAACATTTGTTACACTATCAGTATTAATTAACAATTAAAGTATCAGAAAAGTTTTTTATAGTTTTATTTTAATTTTATTTTGCTATATTCTACTTCTGTTGCTAACATATATCTATAGAGTAAATATATTAATATTTTGTTTCCTTATATTTTGCAGCTGGATAAGGCCGTTTGGATCAAGCTTGTACGTCTGATTCCAATAGACAACAAGGTGAAGCGTCATCTTATATTCCATTAAAAAGTTGTTATAATACTTATTAACTTTCTTTATATTAAATATTCACAAAACTGATGTTGATGAAGTTTGACCCTACGACAAACCAGCACCACTCATTTTACTTCGACTTATATATCATGTATCTTCTTTCCAGAAATTCATGCCAAAAGCGACTAACTTGGTTCTTGAGGGCATCGTAAATTGCAAGGTAAGGTATTGTCGCCTAATCCATTTATAGTTTAAATGGGAATGTAGTAAATTAAACAAATTGTTTGTGGTATTTCTCGCTAATATAAATGGTTAGTTTAATAAGATAGTTTCCTCTACCTTTCTTCCAAAAGGTTACACCTACTGAACTGGATAATATTTTGGATAACATACAAGTATGTATTTTTTTATATTCTGCTATTTGCCGTTGCTTCTTTCTTTATACCAACAAAGCATCTCCAATTCAGATATGTCAATACAAAGCCCAAAATTGCATATATATGATTCTTCTTCTAAGCAATATTTTGCGACACTTTTAAATATTATGTAAGTATTTTTATTCTACCATAGTATCCAAACGATGAGCGCCTTGAAGTCCTGAAAAATGCCAAGGTTTGTTTAACCGTTTGCGATTTTGTTGTCACTGGTTTTACTGTCCATGTTTCTTCTTGTAAAAACTCATTAGTAACTATATGTATCTCTCTAATAACAGTCTTAAATATTCAATTAAATGGTACTACAAGAGTACATCATGTGTTCCTATATAGGTATGAAATTCGCGTAGAGTATAAATAAATATTTAAATCTTTTGCATGAAATATGTTGGTCATTAATTTACTTAACTAACTCTAGCGAAGTTGGAAGCTGATATTGATATAATGTGATTGTTACAATATATCCTATATCCTTTTCGTTGGTTTTCTTGTTTCTTTTAGGTGGCAGAACTTTTCTTAAAACAAAAGTTAGATGATAAGGTAACAAATTTAATTAGTAATTGTAAACACAAATCTTTATGAGTGAATTCCTCATATTAAACAGTTCTCTCAAAAATCGCACAGATTATTTGTAAGGGTTTATATGTAGTTTTTGAGACTGAAAATGTATGTCTTTAATGACAGTCTATTTGTCAGATATATCTATAAAGCTGAACATTTACAGTTTTCCTCCAAACTAAAGGTTCTAAAGTTACTCCAAGATGATTTCTCGGTATTTTTTTTCATTCAGAAATAACACTCAATTCCATGCATTTCATCTTTCAGGCGGATAATGCAGAAAGTTGGTTAAAGTTCCTTTGTCTAACTCCTAACGAAAATCCGGTATGTATTCTCTGCTTGATAACAAAAATAAATATTTTACTTTATTTTATTTTATTTTAAAGCTTGTTCTGTGATAAAATGATAACATTCACCCCTCCACGTCAGTCTTCTTTGACCTAGTCTGCAGACCTTCAAAAATTAGCATATCCAAAATGATTCGAGTGTTTTACTGAAATTGTCCCACTTTACTTCAGTAACCACGAATAAAGTACTTTCATTTCCTAACTATATAAAATCATCATCTTTTCCGGTTCCAAAATGTAACAAGCAACCATGATGACAGTAATATCATTTGGAGTGATGAAAACTTCGTAGGAAAAAATCTGTGTCCCGTCTGTTGTTACAAATAGGTCGACCAATACAATTTGGGAAAATAACTTATTAGAAATACATGTAACATAATACACAGAGTGAAAGCGACTTAAAATGAAGAGCAACGAATGGAAAAAATCATCCGTACATACTGTTGACAATGCTTAACATAAACCATTGATATATTGATATTCATACGTGAACTCTTTTGAGGAATAGCTGAATCATTTTTAGAAATAAACAGCACATGACTCACTATAAACATTGCAATTTTGTATGTTAATTACCATTGCTACCCTTTGATTTGTTTGATTTTTTTTCAGGAAGCAACGAAGGAAATTCAAGATAAGTTTCACGATGTCATCAAAAAGTTTAAGGTATACCCTAAACTCTAAATAATAAAAAATGAAGTATCGTCGCTCGAATGTTTTTAGTTCGTACGAGTGAAATTAGTTCTTATTTTCATTCTTTATCATATGAAAAGAACTAGACAGCAAACAAATTCGTTAAGTTTGACTAATTTAACTCCAACTTTCGGATTTATTTCTGCAGGTTAAACTCGCTGATATTGTGGTCATCCTTAACAACTTGCAGGTATGTGTGTAAATTGCATTTTGAACCCCTAAATCACGCTGAATTCTATTTACAAAGAAATTGAAGAAGATAACATATAAAGGTCACTTGTAATAAGGATCTTTCTTTAAAAGAGTAGTCCAGTGGCAATGTCTAGTTACAAATTCTAAGCATCTTGGTCAATTTGCAAGAAATTCCTTCATATCTTTATGGAAATATCGACAATGGAAAATATCAATGATTGTGCTGTGAGTACAAGTTAAACAAACTAGTGTGATATCGTAGTTGCACATTTTCAGCCAAATGTGTTCCATGTTTTTCTTTTCCTCTTCATTGTTTCGACCTTAGATATAATGGGATTCCAACTTTTGAAGTAGGATATTGAATACGAAATAAGCATAAAAGGAATTCGTTAGGCGTGCTTCTATAGAATCCACCTGTTTGTTTTAACTTTACTCTTGATACAATATGCTACAATTTGAAATGCTGTTACCTTGAAACACGTGCGTTGGCATTTCTTCAATCTGAACTATCCTTTAAATGAACTTTATTACGCAAAATTCATATAATCATAAAAGCGATAATACCTTTGACAATGAACAAAGATATTTTTCTCCCACACGCAAATACTACATATAAGAACAAGTTAATCATAACGTGATTTACATAATAAAGCTTAGTAAAACATCAAAAAAATATGCATACAAAATTAGTCACTTGTTGCTAAATAATAAACTTCATTATTCAACCACAAAAAGACGGTAACAAGAAATCCAAATCGTGATAGGCACTACAATATGCATTTTATCTTTTTCATCTTGTACGGTGTTGGATTAACTGCAAAACCAGATCCCTACAAATGTAATTTAGTCAATAGTCAGAAATTGCATAATATGCACAATATATTGTATATACGTTATTGGTTGATATGAATTAACTTCAAGTTTCGTTCAAAACTAACACAATATTAGCTTACTTTCATTGTTTTCTTTACCTTTTCCCCCCCTTTTCCCCCTTAAGATTCCTTTGGTGGAAAGATATAGTATTCTCACTAGTAAGAAGGTTCGTATTATAAAACAATTTATATTGTAAGTATTTGTATAAGCATTCAATCTTTTATATGATGCAGTATTCAAAACAGTTCTGGCAGAAGCCTGTTAGCAGGGAGTACAGTAGTACGTTGACCACATACAAATAGGTAAGGGCATTTGACAAAAAGCGACCCAACGAGATGCCATCTCAATTTTGTGTAAAACTTATGCTATAAATGAAAAAATCTGATTCGAACATTTTCATGTCACATGAACATTTATTTGCTTCTTATGTATTCCATTTCTGACTGTATGCATAAAGTAAAGTTTCTGTTGAAAAAACGACTAAACAAATGATAACCACTGCATATAAAGTAACGTTACTTACCCTCGTTTTATGCATTTAAGGTTGCTTTGAAGTTGCTAGGCAATGAAGACAAAGATATACAGAAGGTTGGTATGCAAATATAAGCTATGCATCTGATGTACGTTCAAAATACAAAAACAAATCAGTTTGGCAATAGGTAGTTTATAAAAAATAATTAGAAAAAATTAAATGAATTAATTCTTGCTATGGAAAATTGAAATATATACATTTTTATAATATTAATTTCTACCGATGCAAAGATTAACTTAAATTATATATGTTACAGACGCCTTTTTTTGTTTGTTACAATATTGTCATTAATACGGTAATAATATACCTTTTTATTTGCATTTAGATGAAGTCGTAGTTGTTAGAAAATAAGAAAAGATGAAAATGTAACAACCCTTTACTTTTTATCTATGCATTAGATGAAACTTAACGACAACAATAATATATATTTCAAAACAAAGTTACATACATTTGACTAGGATAAATATCATGTATGCGTTAGTCAATTATTCATCCACATTTAGTAAGTTTACAAGAGTTATGTTACATTTATGATACATTTACGTTACGATACATTTGGTGGTAACATGACGTTAAAATGACTGTTATAATTATGTTGTGGCAGTAATATAACAATTAAATCATTTATAATTAATTGTCTCTTGATAGCTTAGGTTGAAAACACAAAATCATAGTTTAAGTAACAACATTGTTTTACTTTGTATCCTTTACACCCTATTTCCAATCGTTTTATATTTCTTCAATGTTTAGTGCAACGTTCAGGATTGGATGAAGCTATTGCATGAACTGGCGAAACAAATGGAGGTGATGACTCTTTCTTTTAAATGAACTCCACGAACGCAGAAACGTCACAGTCGACAATTCCAATTTACGTCATAGGCATCTACCTAATCATTTCCCTTACATATTTAATTGATTATTAGCTAAGTTATTTTCATATGGAAAGAAAAAACATCAATAATAACATAATGATAGAGCTCTATGCTCTTGGTCGAAAAAAAAACATGTTCGTCGATGTATAATCTATCTCTTACGTGTGTATTTCAGGTGTTGGACTCAGGAGCTGAGGTTGTCTTCTCTGAAGCTATCAACAAATTTAAGGTAAAGCTTGTGATCATTTTTGAACGAAAACAAAAACGAAGGCATTCCAACTTTTCAAGAAGTGCTCTCGAAGTAGTGCAAAATTCATAATAACAATGATGTTTACTTGTTTTTGGTTTCACACTTTTATATATCAAGGTAGATAAAGTAGTAAATGATTAACAGGAGAAATCGGAACATTAAGATATGGGCGAGGGAATTTCTATCTTGAGGGAAAACAGGGAACTAGGAAAAGATTCCTCATTAGTGAAGCAGCGAATGCCTAGGGATAAAGTGTGAGAAAGAGGTAATGTTTACGACTTTCATGGCATGTGTAATATAATTACATAAAGTTGTCAAGATTGATTAGTAGGATGATTAGTTCCTTAAAGAGGGTTCCTTATTATAGGCGGTTACAACTGTTGAATCTCACCACACTGGAGCTTAGGAGGTTACGTGGGGACTTGATCCAGGTTTTCAAGATTGTGTATGGTTTCGACAATTTATCCTTTACCGACTTTTTCTTGTTTGCTAACAGTAGTTGTACTAGAGGTCATTGTCTTAAACTTCAAAAGTCACATAGTAGGATTAATATTCGGCATAACTTTTTTTCTAATAGGGTTGTGAATGAGTGGAATGGTTTGCCTGAGAAAGTTGTACTTGCAAGTAGTGTCAATGGGTTTAAGAATGCTTTGGACAAGCACTTTAAGCATTGTAATCGGGTCTGAGTGTTTGTGTCTTCAGTTTTTTTTTCTCTCTCTATAGGGTCCTTGATGGGGACTTAAGTGTCCCTCCTGATCCTTTTTTCTACTAAACTAAACTAAACTAAACTAAGAGTAACTAGGGTCAAAGCATTTATTTAAGATATCATGAGTTGAGAACAGGATCATTGATATAATAGTATTCAATTTGATCTTTGCTTACACGGTCTTTCTCAAAGGTCTTGTTACTTTTCCTCGACACTGCATGATGCACATTACAGTTCCTTTTCTTCCCTTTTAGCTCACGTCTAATGATTTGGAGACTATGTTGGAGGAGCTACAAGTGAGTAAATCATTGTTTATTATTGAAATTGTAAGGTTGATCACGTGTCCATGTATTCTAATTCCATTATCATATTCAAGAAGGTGGTATCGCTTTAAACCTTTTTAATGTTGCCCTATTTCAGGTACCAGAGGCAGAGAAACTGACAATCATTACGAATAAAAAGGTTTGTTTATAATAATGTAATAATAATGTGATCACTGCGATAATGTAATTACGTCAGTTTTGTAAATACGAGTATAGCGTTAAAGACCTAAAAAAAATCATCTGCACGGTACTCATAGCTGGTACAGCATTCTAATACGTTATTTGTGTTTCCAGATAATGAAAAGTTTTAAGAAATCGAAAGCTGAAAAAGGCAATGATCCCAAAGCATCCGAGGGCGGCAAAGAAAACGAAACAACTTATGTGGAAGGAAATGGAAAAGGCGAATATGGCGATAACCGTGACGAAAATTTAGATGATATCGGGAAAGAGGAACAAAATCGTCATGCCGTGGAAGAAGATCACACCAGTGGAGACGATGATACTTTGAAAGACCACCAGATCGAGGATGACAAAGGCAATGCAGAAACTCAGAAATGAAAGCAAGGAAATAATACAAATTTGGACTTTATTATTCCGTATACGACATACATTGGTCCTCTTATTGACAAGAATTTGAAAGGTGTTTTTTAGATGTTTTTTTTTCTCCATTCTGTTCTTCTTTCATAATTTAAGCAAGTATAATAATAATTTTCGTTCCTTTTAGTGCAAAGGAGAAGGAAGATTTGCGTCAACATTGTACAGGTCATTTTGTAACCGACTCAGGTTTATTAGATCCTTGTATTGGAAAATGTCAAAAGCGTAGGTAATAGTTTTGTCAATGTGGACACTTTTCAAAACACGCATTTCAGAATTTGCTGCTATAGAGAATTTATCCTATGTATATACCGTAATTGTAGTTCAGGATTTATCAGAAATCGATTTGATATCATGTTTAACCTCGAAGAAGAGTTCATAGCCTAAGCATCACTGCAGAATGCCCGGAATTTTTAATTACCCAATGTTAATGCTCGCCTCGCCCCCCCCCCCACCCCATCTTGTTTTAATTTTTTTTTATAGATTGAACAATTCAAAGTTTGCATCTTACGTTCTTGCTATTATATGGTCACAAAGATTGACCTACCCGGTTGGAAAAGTTGCGAGGTGTAGCGAGTTCATTCGTTTCATTTAGTTTTCAGACTGCATTTCATATTTCACTGATCAGTACGTTAGAGGTACATTCAGCTGTTGATGACGGACAAACTCTATGTTCCAAACCCCGGGCCCCAGGTTCCTGCTATGGTAGGGCTTTTATACACAGTATCAGTGATTGCTTAAATCTTAAAACTTAAATCATCTCAGTGTAGCGTATTACATTAACACCAATTCGGATAAAATTCTCTAAAAGATGTTTCATCTTCTTGCCGGTTGCTATTATTCATGTTTAGTGGAAAGAATTTGCTGATAAGTGCTTTAAACAGATAGTTTCTGGACAAGCATTGGCTGGCAACTTTCTGCACATATATGTGTCAAGTTAAGTGTTAAATTCTTTATGAAGGAACCGTTTGAATGCCATTTACAATAAAATCATACAGCTTTAAACGCATTATATGTTTCTATGTAACACCGTAACACCAATGTACAAAAAACCCAATCTGGATATAAATTAATCGAGCACTTCAATGTAAAATAACGTTCACTTAGTCCGTGCTTTTGGGAAAGTTATGCGATAATAGAGTTAAAAGGAAGCTGGTCACTTCGCCCAACAACCATTTCGCCCAACTGCCATTTCGCCCAACCGTACCATTTCGCCCAACCAGCCTGGTCATTTCTCCCAACCTTGCTTAAATATTATACTGCAATAAGTAAACGTTCGGGAATTGTTAACGTTACAGGATACGAACCGAATATTAAGGAATCTTAAAGTCCTTTAGTTTGTATAACTTTAGTAAGGAAACGTTCGGGAATTGTTAACGTTACGGGATACGAACCGAATATTAAGGAAACTTGAGGATGGATCCGTGTTTTAGGGGTTAGGTTTGATAGGAAACGTTCGGGAATTGTTAACGTTACGGGATACGAACCGAATATTAAGGAAACTTGAAGTCGTGGTTACAGTCGGTAGGATGGATCAGTGTTTTAGGGGTTAGGTTTGACAGGTTTTTATGGAGACTGATTCCCCTTTGTTTGTGTAATAAAATAACTTCCATTGTATGCGTAACCGCCTAAAGTAGTGTAGTCCTCCCATTATACCTGAAATAACTGCTCAGACTCCGATCAATATCGAGCGGACCTCACTTTATTTACATACCACGAAGTAATATAACCCAAAATAAATCAAATTGAACTAGTGAAATAGAAAAAGTAATATGATTCTGACTGAGGAAAAAGTTTATTCTTACTGAGAAAAAGTAGTATTATTCTGACTGAGTAAAAATATAGTTGGGCGAAATGACCAGGCTGGTTGGGCGAAATGGCCATGCTGGTTGGGCGAAATGACCAGGCTGGTTGGGCGAAATGACCAGGCTGGTTGGGCGAAATGACCAGGCTGGTTGGGCGAAATGGCAGTTGGGCGAAATGGTTGTTGGGCGAAGTGACCAGAAAGCGAGCTAAACACATGGCAAGATTATTGTTTTAAAGGGAGCGACAACAAAGATTATATGAAGCAAACAAAACAGTGGAATGGAAATTATGGAAGATTCCTTTACTTAATTGATTCCTTCTCAATTGGAAACTGAGAACTTTTCCTTGCTGAATATCGTGTTATTATATGAGATGATCTAAGATGATCAGCATAACTATCTATCTATCTATATA
>KN887628.1:19382-35048 GCA_000934455.1 Apostichopus parvimensis | reverse complement strand
GCACCCATCACTTCTTGAGATTGTTCCCATCTGCATTAAAACGCGCGCCCCTCAACCCTACGCCCACCCCTCAAATCGCTTCCCGATGAGTTACAAAACCAGACCCATCGTATACAAAATTCTACTTGGATTATTTTTTTCTGCAGACGCTCATGCATTTCCCCAAACTAAATTTCTAAGCCACGAGATCTAAAACTTAAGGAGGTATGTGAGCATCATTGGGTCTGGGAAATGTTGTTTCCGGCGATCTGGGAGGAGTACTTGCCAAAAATTCTTGTACGCTACGCGCGAACCCATGGTCGCGCCCCGCTTAGATAGTATCAGAGAACAGACACGCGTCCCCACCATTATCCAAGACTGATCGTTGCCCATGCACCAATATGTTACCTGTGTCTGAATTTTCGATATTTCCCTGACAAACATTCCTAAACATGGAGGTTTTTCTGTATTGGCTGTCCATAGATGAAATTTTGGGCAACATTATATGGGTATGTTTTGAAGTGAATTGATTTCACGAGAAGTGTGAATTTTCAAATTCTGAACGAATAATGGGCTTAAAACCTTGAAAAGTGGGGCTGACGGGTTTTGTGGGCCGCGACGTAGAATCACCTACAAAAGCAATGATCCACAGGAGATGCGAAGAGGTCGAACATGATGTGTGATTGGTGACAATTTTCAAAAAGGTTATGAATAAAAAAAACAAATATTGGGAAAATACTTGGTTCTCAGGCAAAAGTGAACATCTATAGTTGATCATTTTCAAGCCCGAGATGTGCCATTTCCGATGATCTGGGGGGTGTCAAAACCAGAAATTTTCTTGTACGCTGCACGCCACCCGGTGGCGCTCCGCTTAGATAGTAATTCGCGCCCCCCGGGTAACAATATCCTGGATACGCCCCTGTTTACAGTTATCTTGTGATACCTTCCTCAAATTAATGAATCAAATTTAAGCCCTTCTCAGTTCTGTTTCTGCAGCTGTGTCTGGTAATAAAACAAAAGGCCAGAAAGAATGACACAGGACTCGAAATAAATAACTGGCAACGTCTTTGCAAGGTACTTACAATCTACAGTATACTGTAGATACTTCATGTTAACACTTGCAATTACTACAACAATATACATGATTCTTATAATGAAAGACAGTACAGTCCTTAGTCGTAAATCATTACAGGTAACAATAATTTGTAATGCATATTCATTATATCCAAGACCTCTCCTCCCCTCCTCTTCACCCCACAACCCCCAGATAATGTCCTCTGTACGAAACATGTCAAAAATTCCTGGTGATCGACCTATGTTGGACATTCTCCATTTTCTATTTCACTAGCAGTCTTGTAGTGAAAGAAAAAATGAATGTTGAATTAGCACACAAGAACTTTTGTATAACATCCAAAGAATTTAGAATTTGTCATTTCTTGCGGTATCCTGCAGTAAAAAAAAAAGTGGAAATTAAATCATAGCCATGAAACAGCTCATGGATTTTAAGTGGTATCTTTGATTTAACAGAGCTGCCTTGCTGTTGTTAAACATATTTCCACACATGTACTGCATACATGTCTTAGGGTATATATGGTTTAGAAGTAGTGAGTCGGCAATTGTTCGACCAGTGAATAATAAAAGCAAGGAATTTTACCAAACAATTACATTATGTAAGACTTGCAGTTTTCTAAACTTTGGTCTCCAATTGTTACAGAAAATGTTATGTCCGAAACAATATTTTCATTGACTCTTCACTTCCAATTAAAGGGTGTGAAGACTCGCTCACAAAGAAACGTCTCATGCCGGTAATCTGACCTAGTTTCGAATGAGGTGTAACAGAAGTGTTAGACATCTGCACCATCTATCCCAGAAAATACACACACAGCTTACTACCGTCGGTAATTAGACACTATTGTACAGTCAGTACATACAGCTGCGGTCAATACCCACAGCTCAGTGTACAAACGATACAGGGAAGGACATCTCAGGTCCAGCTAAAGATTACAATGTATCATATTTCATTACTGTCTGCATTTTGTAGCGACAAGCAGAAAACTTCACTTGCAAGCAACGGAAAGTTAACTTTTTTAGAGCGCGGCACACGGTTTGGGGCGAGTCTTCAATGCCTTTTGGGGAAATTAAATATTCTCATATGCGGGACTGTTGGCAATCTCTACCAATTACAGTGCTGTCACCAAGTCTCGTAGTATATATACATGCATGCATTTTGGCAGTTGTACCAAGTAGAGTGCATGCTGTACGTCACCAAGTATGAAAATAAAAATATGAGGCTAGAAGTCTCGACCAAATTTAACCCTCAAAATTGTGATCACAATTTTGGATATGTTTTCCTATTTTTCTAACTACTAGTCATGCCATGGAAATCTGTGCAAATTAAAATGTCTCGTTGGTCTCAAACCTGGATATAAAGCTAAATAGATGGATAATCAACGTTATCCATTTGAACCATAGAAAAGTGGTTTCATTTTACTTGTGTGAGTCCAAATATCCAGCTATTTTGTTAAACTAAAAACCAGATCCATCTGGTGATATCCGGCCAGCCCCTCAGTGGTTTCAGATTTCTTGGTATTGAATGTGGATTGTTGTGACTAGTTTTACAGACAACATTTATAGACTAGTTTGCACTGTGTGAACTTTGTACTCATGAATACTCCACCCTTTTTGACCTGTTTAATCTTGAACTTTATTGTTCCTATACTGTATATGTCCCTATCCACAGAGTGCATTTGAAGTACATACAGTATGAACCTCCATGTGTGATGTCTACTATATTAAGGGAGGTGTTTTTTTGTACATTAATTGTAATGAGGTTCAATTAAACTAGTTATGTCTTGCAACTTAGTGAGTAATTCAGCAGCTAAAGTAATGCCTCACTAGGGGTGAATGCATGGAAAGTTAATGATCAGCTTGGTATGTACTGCATGTATGTGCAGTATATACTCCAATAAATAAATGTTAACACGTAACACACTGTATTGAGCTATCTAGCATACACTGAAGGCCGGGTATTAAAGTTGTACAACAGTACATTATGTATACATATTTACACTAACCATCAAGGGTAAACTGTAGAAGTGGTATACAGTATAGTATGTTTTTTATTTAATTTGATTTGAACAGCTTTCTGTTTGTAACTTTTTATAGGTATATACTTTGAAAAAGAGATAACTAAACAACATTTTATCAGACATGATAGATCTTTTATGGTCATATATATAACAGTACTTTAGTTTTGCTACCAACATGAATCTACAGCAGACCTGTCAACCTGTTTGACCCCAAAATAGGGAGAATAACATTTTTCAGGGCCAAAAAATAGGGAAAACAAGGGGAAAATAGGGAGGTTGATACTTTTCAACTGAAATGATATAAATACTCCTAAATAAGTATAGTCTACTTATGCAATACAGTGAGAGAATCATCCAATCAGTGTTTCTTGTTGTAGTTTACAGCAGCCCGCTTTGCTTTCTACAGGGTTTCTTTAGTAAGCTTCCATTAGAAACAGGGAACAGTGGAGTCTGGGTACTGTGACTTCATGGCTAGTATGCTAGATAGAGTCCCATCAAACTTGAGACTTGACCGACTGTCTGTCTTGTTCTTGCGAACTACACTGCATAGCCTTTCCTGTTCAGCGTTACTGTGGGGAATTACTAAGCACAGGACTAATTGTTGGCTATTTTCAGAAATGACGCAAGTGATGAAACATTAAAAAACCGGGAGAATAGAATATGAAACCGGGAGGCCGGGAGATTCGGGTAAAAACCGGGAGTCTACCGGTAAAACCGGGAGAGTTGACGGGTCTGCTACAGAGCATGATCAAAGTTGCTTCAACATTTAGTTAATACTAAAGCAATTGCCGAAAAATTATTGAATGTTAGTAAATGCATTTACATTTTGATTTGCAACTGCAGATTTGTCAAATCGGCCGTGCAACCAATAACAAGTCTATGGGAAAGCCTACTTGCCAAGTGCATTCAAGAAACGACTATAATGTGAGTATATGTTATTATAAGTAATTTGATCCTGGTTATTTAACTTTCTCTCCCTTTCTCTGTACATATATAGTTTTTCATGTATTGTAGCTGGAACACATACAATCCTAGCTCGGTCAAACATACCCTGTACACTACAGTCTTACAAGGATAATCAGACACTCCGTATTTGGGTTTTTATTTTGTTATAATATCAATATAATTGGAAATTTAGACATTCAGAAGTCCTTAAGATTGTGGTGCAGATGTAATACTGTACGTTAATCATTTACAGAGCACATGACTGAATTTGGCCCAAACCTCTCTACTCGATTATCACGTATACTACAGTATTTACCTAAGGGGGTTCAAATTGGGGGTGTGCTTTTAGTCTGCAATTTAACTGATCTTCAAGTTTTAGCTAAAAGTTATAGTCATTGTCAGTTCAGACAGGTTGAACCAACATGTTTCATTTCCATGGGGAGGCGGGGGGCAATAATTTGCATCTGACCAGCATTAAACTATACCTTTTAGTAGGGATGCACCGGATATCAGGTCCAGCCGGACTATCCGGCCGGATAGTGAGCAATTATCCGGTTCCGGTCGGATCTTTTTCAAAATCTGGCCTGAATTATTCCTTAAAAAGGTGTTGGTATTAACTTAAATCAATGTAAACTATTTCCAAAAATTAATAAAAACATTCAAAGTAAGGAAAAATTACTGTAGGTTTAAACATGTTTAATTTAATATTCTTAATGGTCTGACCCACTGTTTCTAAAGATCAACTAAAATAATACAACTACTGTAATAATATGAAGCTATATACAACAAATACAGTTTGCAGTGAAATCATTTCTTGCAGCCTTCATCAGTTTAATATTGTGCAGTTAAAATAGACCATTTATACTTATCAGTCAAAATACTGTTCCATTAAATCTTTACTTTCCCATTATTGTTGACATTCATGTTTTCTCTGAATTTTTATGGGTGAAACAATCTCTTATATGGTAAAATACGTCTGATTTTTTTTAATTCCACAAAAACCACTTCATCTTAAAGTTCATTCTTAAACCTTAGAATAACTTTAATTCTCATCAAAAAAGACTAATTCCAGAGCTGACAATGAAAACAATTTCAAAAGTAACCTTTCTACAGTTATCACATACAGAGACAATTATCTTCATACAGTAGGTACAGTAGTATGCAGTATTTTTCCAGCAAACAAATTTACATACTGTATCAAGCTTGTCAACAATTATATTTTAGTTATTTTATTAAAGAATGTAGATTACACCACTTCAGGTTATATTTAATCTCATAAATGTGGTCTTAATTTCACCTTCTTTATAATATGCGTATACCTCACCTAACATTTGCTCCTTGCATACTTCTACTTCTTATTAATGATTTTCTTTTGTGTAATGAAAAAATCCGGTTCCGGCCGGATTTTATCCGGCCGGATTTTATCCGGCCGGATTTCATGTACTATCCGGCAAAATCCGGTTCCGGCCGGATCCAAAAATTTGGATCCAGTGCATCCCTACCTTTCAGTGCAATACTATTGTACACTCATCAGTTGTTCAGTGTGTGGAAATTATGATTAGGCTAAATGATTATGGATTTTCAGGATAATCAGAACTAAGTATGTCTGGACAGTCTACAGTGGTCATCGGTCTGCACAATTGATCATTTATCAGACTTATTCCGTCGGTCAGTGTGTATGTAGCACAGCGAAATTAATATCTCTCAGTCTCTATATAAATTATATGTGCTTGGTGAATGGCGTGCTACAGTAATATGATTGCCTGAACAGTAAATTTACTGTTAAATTGTCCTATAATCACTCTAAATGCTTTGAACATGTATACCACAGCATATGTACAGTACAGTAGTATATACTACCATTTTAATGGTAACTATACTCCATTTACCAGTGAACATTGCTTTTTAATCATGCAGCCACTAAAGCATGTCATGTATGTGTAACTTAGCATTATAAACAGTATTGTACAGTGTCAAGTTTGATTGACTTTGCCAAAACAGAGAAATCTGTGTAGGCTAAGCCTGATCAATGACTCATCATGATTGAACAATTGCATATCTCTTGAGCATGCCAATATATTTACTTGACTTCAGCGTAATAGAAGCACCAACAATTTTAAGGATGGGCATAATCCTCTTGTCCTGTAATTGCTCAAGTTATGTTTTGTGGTGTGGGGGTGGGGGGGGGGGGGGGGGGAAGGTTGGGAGAGAGTAGCCGGGACAGTTGGGGAGCGGGACAATGTCACTTGGAATTTCAGCCACTACACACATAGGCGTTGGGGGGGGGGGGGGGGGGGGGGGGGTACGGCCCTCTGTGCCCCTCCAAGCTGACAATGGGGCTGCTCTTGAGCAACGTTTGTGTTTCAATATGTACTGAATGCCCATGTTGCATATAAATGATTGCTATGTACAGGATACTGATCAATATGTAACTATATAGTTAAATATACCTTAAATATTGTCAGATCTATTTTTACACGCATTTCATATATGATGCAGTGTTGTGTTAATTGTAAATCCTCAATGTAACCATCACTATTATAGTAGAGCTGTGCATGTATAGCCACAAAGAATAAATTACCCTGTGTCTTTAAGATTATTTTTTGCGAGTAAATCAAATTAATTTAATTTTCATGTTCTGACATGTTCTGACATTTTGCAGGGCAATTCCCACTTCAACTATTAAAACGGCTTCTAAAGTGTTATTTCAAGTGAGTATATTCAAATCTTACACAGAAATTTTAACCTGTATGTGTAACCATATATTACATGTTTAATTACACAACTGTTGTCGCCCTTCTATATTGAATTTCCTCAATATCACCTTCTGCAAGAATTAGATCCAAGGTGTCTATATCCACAGAATATTTTAACCTACAAAATGGGAACTTCAGATTATGAATTGTCAATTGTCGACAACTCTGTAACTGGACGACATACTTTAATCTTGGAGTGAATTGAACCAGGGACCTTATGATTGGAAGGCACAGGCGTTATAACCACTGAGCTAACACTCCTTAATGTATGTTTTCAATAAAGTTTACATTTGTAAATTGCTCGAAACGCTGTCTTCCAAGACCTTTCCATGAATGCGTAGGATAGTCTTATTATTCCTTGTGGTTTTCTTCCTTAATCTGCTGTGTGAAGAATAACACTTTTACACTCTGACTTTATCACCTGTTACATGTGCAAATGTAAGCTGAATTAATATAATTTTCATTTCTTATATTTATTACAAAATAAAAGGATCAACAGGAACAAAAAGTCTTCATCAGAGATTAGAAGGGAACAAATATTCTGTGTCAGAGAATAATTTAGTGTACAAATTTAGTGTAGCAGTTTGTTCTGAACTGTGTCATATAAAAGGCTAAAATGGTTCCTGTCTACGAAAGATGCTATACAACTTTTCACATATACAGTTTCCCATATTGTGTAACATTTTACCTTAAATTTTTTCCTGTAAGTCATGGTTATTTTTGGGAACTTTCTTCCATGAAATTTTGGGAGGATACAGTATATAGGCTGGCGGAGATATTTTACAGCGCAAGTTACACAGTCACTTTTAACATGCACAGCTTCAACTGTGCCTTGAAAACCGCAGTCATGCACCTATAGGAAAATTACTGATGCCGCATTACATTGCTTTGGGTTTCTTGGTATTGTCGTTGCAGTTTTTAATGGGAAATGTAAACAATTGCGCACAACTCTTGGCCAACCTTAACACAGTGTTGTACTGCTGTATGCCTACAGTATGTGTGGATTGACAACCTTCCTTACTGGTTTCAAACCCTTGGGCAGACAACAGTGTCCATTAAGGCTAGTTGGTTAGGGTGTCTGCATATATAAAGTGGGAGGCCCCGGTTCGAATCCCGGTGGAGGCTGGAAGTTTATTCACTGTTCTAGATTTTCCAACTCATTGCTATATTAATATGTAGCTTTAAGGAACTCTCATATTATGCAACATACTTAACATTCCAATAGATCAATAATTACTATTGTGTAGTGTCTTACATATATGAATCAACGTCACATGTTGTTCATTTTGTACAGTTGATTGCTCTTAGCAGCTATGCTAATACTGCTCAAGGTTCAAGTTTGTCGAAACTACCTGTAACAGAAGTAATTCCCACAGATAATACAACACAGGGACCAATAGTGCCTAATGATGTGAGTAATCTTGAGCAGGTATTGTATATATTATATTATATTATTGGTTGTACAAGTTAATAATATTCTACCAGCCAAAGAGGGGCTAAGATATAATGCTGATGTCCGTCATCTTATTGTACCTCCAACTACAAGGATTAATCGGCCAGACATGACCGGGTAAAGGCCTCAATCATTAGCGCCCTGTTAGAAGTTATCAATAGTACTTTTGTAGGGTGCCTCTGATCCTACTTAAAGTTCCCAGCCAATGAGGAATAATAAAATAGACTAATAAGTAAAATCAGGATGGAAAAGGAAGGTTTCACCATGGTTTCACAGTCACAGAAAACTGCTCTATTGCCCAAAAATCTGTTAATGTTTTACATCTGTTGAGATTTAAACTTTACTTAGTTGTTTTGACAAATCCTGTTATGCCTGCAAACACTGTTATGACTGATTTTCCACCATTTGTATCCACATGTGTCAAAAACTTACTAGTGTCCACGCATTTCAATAATTGTTTTTTCGATACCCAATTACCCATGAAACATGTTGAAATATTCAATTTTGTATGTGAAGTTGGTTCCAGAGTGACAGGTTTTCCAGGGTCTGTTATTCCTGTGTTTTCTATTTTGTATGTGAACTGTGATTACAATTATGTGTTGTCGTAATTTTTGTTTTTGTTTTTTTGTGATGTATATGGGCAAATACACAGTAAACCAACACGAAATGATAACAAAAGGTTTTCCACCCCTAAAACTGATATTTCCAATGTTCTGTAATGTTCAATATTACTCATTTGAAGCAAAGAGCTAGAGTAAAAAGTTTCAACTTCCTACTTGAATTTTGAAAAAATGGCCCATTAGAATCCTATAGGAAAATAACGGTTGAACATTGACATACGGCAAGAAAATACAACGGTTGCAAAACATTGACATACATCACATAGATGGCAATTTTTCATACAGTTTGAAACATACTTAGTCTTTGACCTTTTCCTATGATGGCATACAGTCATGTCTAACTCACAACCAAATTAGAGTAATATATGATGTATATATCACGCTCAGTACAGGATGAAATAGATAACGGGCGAACATGTAAAAAATGTTACAACCGTTATAAATTTACGTTAAAAAATGGCATAACTCAAAAGATTTGAAATGTATATGATCCATGTTACTGCACTCAGAATCTTAGCCAGTAGTGGTTTATATAAACACTGAAAACATCATTTATTGGTGCACATGGGGCACAGGTGTCAAATTTTAAGAAGTTTGACATACAAAAATGTAACTCATGTGTATGTCAATCTTTTTCAAACGTACCACTATACCCCCATGTGCATCATCAAATGAAGTTTCCATGGTTTTTATAAACTATTTCATGGTAGGAATGTGTATACACAAAAGAAACTACATGCACTGTATACTTTTTGAGTTTCGCAATTTTTTGTGGTCCATTTATAACGGTTGTAACACATTGACATACTGTTCGACCGTTACCTATTTCATGAGCTACTAAGCCTGATATGCATCACCTATTGCTCTCGTTTGGTTGTGTGGCAGGTATGACTATATGCCATCATAGGAAAATGTCCAAGACTATGTATGTTTTAAACTTTATAAAAAATTGCCTGCCATGTGGTGTATGTCAATGTGTTACAACCGTTATATATTTCTGGTGTATGTCAATGTTCGCCCGTTATTTTTTCCATAGGATTCCAATGGACCAAAATTTCAAAATTCAAGTAGGATGTTGAAACTTTCTATGCTATCTCTCTGCTTCAAATAACTAACTCTCATCCTAATAGAACAAAGAAAATACCAATTTCAATACTGAAAACTGCATGTGTTGATTTTCATGTTAGTTTACTGTGTAAAGGCCCATATAGATGTCTCTTTCGTGTCAACCTTGCATGGAAGTTTACCGCATTGCATTTTTTTATCTATCCAATTTTTTTTCGCATTCTCTAGCCGCCGCCTGACTGTCATGTGAACCCGTTGGACCCTAGTTTTTCTGATTCATTAGGGGGTGAACCTTCCTTTTGCCTTGCGGGCAGTCGTATGGGATCAAACGATAAACCATGCCCGGGCCCACACAGGTAGGGTTCTTCTTTCAATGACTGTGGTCACTTATACACTGTCTTGTTTGTGTCACAATGCAGAATCTCCTCGTATCTGTTCAAAAGTAAACTTCTGATTTGTTTTCTAGTGGATTTCTCTCCCAGCATAGTTAATAGCAACTGTAAAATTGATAGATTGGATATTTTTAAACATTTCTTTAATTGAACAGGTTGCATTTATTTGAACATTGCACTTAGATTTTGAACATTGCACTGAAATTATATTAGATTTTACTTTAATGAATATCTTGCAGTTTATACAGTTGATGAATTGGAAAGATTCATAGCAAGAATCCATATTTTCAGATGAAAATGTGAAATGTTGCCTATAGCGATTTATTAAAGCGGTATTGATAAGTTATGGCATAAATCGGGGGGAGATTGTCTAGTTTAGAATCTCCATAAAGTTGGAGGTCTTACACTTTATGTAGAAAATCATCCGGATAAAACACTCTGGGAGAGGTACTATACTTTACACATGCTTACATAGGTGTGTGTTTGCATTCATTCACACACCAGCATTGTATGCAAGGTTTATAACCTATGAACAACCATCCATTCCATGTCAGGAGCACATTAACACCACTGGCCAGCTCAAACAACAGAATGTGGGCTCGCAGTGAATTATGACAACAAAGTTATTAATGTGTAATAATTTTGGTCATATCTGCTTGATATATGTAAATTAAAGTGGATGTTATATTCTTTTCTTTGACAAACAAAGCTGCTGCCTCTGTGATCCTGGGACTTAACGATCTCAGGAGAACATCTGCGATACGTGCATCCTTCATACCAAGTGTACGAGAGTAAGTATAGCTACAGGAGGGACCAAATTGATACAACTTATATGAATGTAAATGACTAATGGAAAACTGACTGGGAAATTTTAGACATTGATGGAAAGGAGCAAAATAATTAATGTGCTAGAACGGGATTTGAACAAGAGACTGCTAGATTTCAAGACCATGGCTCTACACACTAAGGTATTCCACCCCTTAGTTGGTAGTGATTCCTATATATCCATGTCTTTTTGCTGAGGGCGCCAGTCAGAAGCCACAGTAACTTGCATATCGTGCAACCTGGGAATTAACACTACACAATTTCATTTGATGCAACCTGGAAAGCGGCAGGGAAGGGATTTTCGTGAGAAATTTGGCTTTTCATATATAATTATATGTAAATGAATGTATGGAGGAGCACTGACTTGGAAATTCTAGAGAATGTAAAAGAGCAAAGAATATTATGGCTAGACCGGGATTCGAACCCTGTCCTAGCTCAATTTCAACTAATGTGAAAGTAAAGCTGATGTTTTGATCCTAACAGGATATTCAAATGACGAACTGAAGCAAGGAAAAGAGTAAGGACACATTTAAGCTAGACAGAATGACAAACATTGAAAACTAAATTGGAGTTGCAGTCGATGAGAAGGAAGAATGAATTGAAGGAGGATTAAATGGGGAGTAAGAAAGAAAGAGGGATTAGAAGGATTAGGAAAGTAATACCATTTGAGTGCGGATGGACATCATGATTAGTGAAGAAGAGGGGAAGGGCTGGAGTCGCTAAAGTGAATCAGGAAGTTTATGAAATCTCTCCCCAAAGAGATAATACATTGACTTGAGTAGATGAATCCACTCAAGTGAGCAAAAACTCACCGGTTATGACTTGACTTGACATTGATTTTATAGTGACTTGTTTTATACAACTCTGCATGGGTAAGATGTTGGCATAATTGACCTGTTTCTTCACCTTTCTATCACAAGCAATGTGTGTTATCATGTATACTATAGTTTCTCAGGACTGTCCATGTGTTTCATTTGCTATGATTCTCTAAGTTATAGTAAAAAGTAGAAATATTTCTTTCGTAGTAATTTTCTTAGCAAAGATTGTAAAATAGACAGGTTATAGGGGGTCAACTCACAACATTTAATTTTTTTTATTAACTAATAGTACAAAAGCGAAGGAGATGCCTTTAATGACAGTGTTTGCCTCCAACCTGTGGATCCACCAGAACCAGAATCTCTCACTGACAGTGATGGAGAGTCCCAGACTGACCTCCCTGACCCGCAAGACAATGTCAATGAACCAGAACTCGTCGATACAGGCCAAGTGAACAAAAGTAAGTTCTCCTCTATAGGACCATTATCCTAATTGTATAGCATTGGCATAATTGCATCTCAGACCACCTTATGACAGGAATCCAACAAAATAAGTTCCCTAATGTTTCTGCATGTGTCAGAGTCAAATTTTAAGGTTACCAGAGGTCAAAGTCTGAAAAGTTCAACAAAGCAATAACTCCAAAAGGGTTGGTTGGATGAAATTCATACATAGTGAGTTGATCAACATTATGGAGTCCAATTAGAACCTGTTCTGTGGATGGCTTGAAGTGAAACGGTTGCACTCACAATATCTATCAAAAGTAAAAACTGGGTACACTTCACTCTTGGTATATGGATCCACTTCATAAACTTGGACAAGGAATATCACTACGCATTGTGGTGTTCTGGTATTAGTATCAACATTGTGACAGATGTAAGGCATTGTAGCTTCCCACAAACATTATCACATGGTTCATTACCAGCAGCCTATCCCATCTCGTCATATCACTTCCTCCAGTGGTTGATACGTCAATTGTAATGTCATGTTGGTTGCACGGCCCACCAGACTGTTTCCAGAGGTGGGTTGTTGGGCCATTTAACAAAGCCATTTGCAATCGTCCAATAGGGTAAATCCTATGACCTAAGGGTCCCCATATGGGCCCATAAGGCCAACCTATGGGTAAACTTTACTGTATGCAATAAAGTTATTAACGATGGACTATTCCCCAACCATACAAGAAACTACATTTAACTGGCATTTTGATTATTGTTCAGATTTGCCACCAAATTATGAACATCAAACAACAAAAGGTTACCAAATTAATGATTTCATCTTGTTGACATAACCATAATTAACAAATTACACTGGTTTGATACATTAATTGGTACCATTGTAACCTGAACTAACCGTGTTCCTTTACACGTTTGTTGCTTTCGCCAGGGAAGGGGTGTCGGGGAGAGAAATTAACTTTTACTTTCACAATCTGCTGTATTTGAAGTTTATAGACGAGTTCTTTAATTGTCAAAGTTGCTTGTCTGATCTGACATGCACTTTTTGGTCCCTAACCCATCCACTCTTTCTTTCACACCAACAAAAAACAAAAAAAACTAGTGGGTAATTGTTCGCACAAACTACTTTGAGAACTGTTTGAATTTGAAGTCTATCATTTTCTATTGTACTAAAGTGGTACAATCAGTGATTGATTAATTATCCATTAATGCGATGCTTGATAATATTATTATTACAATAACAGTGAAGAACAAGCCTAGGCTTTAGGTAGATTTGACACTAATGAAAGTGTAGTCTAGCCCTCTGTAGGCTAATTGTTTATTATAGTTTTGGTGAAGCCAAGGGCGTAAAAACCGGTGGGGCTGGGGGGGGGGGCGCCAGCCCCCCAGTGAAAAATATGGTGGGGCGGAAGTATCATTCCGCCCCCCCCCCCCGCTCCGCAAGTCAGAAAACCCCTTTTTCATTTCCAAATGAGAAAAAAATCTCATTTGGAGCACCAAATTGCATCTAAGGCCAGGTGAAAATGCAAAATTATTTACAAAATGGAGTGGGTGTTGAAGTGTGCTATATTGCACCAAATTGCATCTGAGGCCACCTGGAAATGCAAAAAAAATAAAAAAAAAGACCCCTCCCCCAGGCCGGCCAGCAGTCTTCAGCCCCCCCCCCCCCCCACTCAAAAGTACTTTCCTACGCCACTGGGTGAAGCGTAACAGATTATAAAGTTTGTGTAGTAGGTATCCTGAACAATTTGTTATGACAACACATCACAATGCAAATTGGACAGGTGTGCTGGAGCTGGTGCTCGAGTCAATTATACCTATCATGTCTTATTAATCAGACGTTGTTATACTTTTGTTTGTCTCTTACCCAGATGTTACAAGCTCTGTGACGACATGTCTTGGAGAGCATTCTTCTTGCCTGAATGGTGGCTTCTGTGCAACCATAATTCATAGCCGGGAATCTATTTGCCTTTGCCCTGTTGGCTGGGGAGGTGTTCGTTGTGAAGAAGGTATAACATTTAAAGCTGAAGTAAAGTTATGTTCAGAAAATAAAGAGAGAAATTATCATCAACTGACACAGATTTAATATCATGCATTGCAAATCATTGAATAATTTGTCGTTACCTTTATCATATACTAGTACCTATAACATGCAGTAAGTGTTTTTCAAGAAAATTAACAGTAGCAAAGCAGTTGGCATATATTTCATGAAAGATGTAGTCAAAGTTATCAATGTTTCAGGAAAGTTTATGGTATTGCAGGTATCAGTGACATGTCATGTCTCCAGTGTCATAGTCACACTAGCAAAAGCGAAGATCCCATCCTCTTCCATGTACCCAGGGACGTCGCTAGAGGGGGGTGTGGGGGTGTCTCACCCCCCCCCCTATCTTGGTAAAAATGACGATAGTTGGAAAATTTTAGTGCGACAGTCGGAATTTCCGACTGTCGGAATTTCCGACTGTCGCCAGCTTCAATTCGGAATTTCCGACTGTCGCACTCTAATTTTTCTGACTGTCGTACTCTTATTTTCATATGTTCTTGTAATTTGTGAGTGACATAAAATTTTCGATCAAAATTGACCTTTAATCAGTCATATTTACCACGTTTTCCTCGTCACATTGAGAAATTGTATCTCGCGATCCTTATACTCCACCATACAAAACTTCATATGATTTTGAATACTCTAAAAAAATTACAACGTTCGCCAGCTTCAATTCGGATAATTTTTGTATTAATTTTACTATTGGGTGGGTCGACCCTGTTCGCTAGCTTCAAGTAAGTTCAGGATATACAGGGACGTAGCCAGGGGGAGCAGGGGAGCGACTGCTCCCCCCTTTGAGTGTCGAAAAAAATGTTTAAGAACTGTTGTTTTTTTAGCATGGTATTTTGTCAGTGCTCTTTTGATCTTGAATACTCGTCAGCTCCGTTAACTCGAATATAATCGTAATAACATTCAGGCCTACTGATTCAAAAGCTAAATTTAGCCTATAGCCTATTTTAAAACTACAGTTGGCCACTGCGTAATAAAATACATATTGCCTACCTAACCTCACTCGATGGAATGTCACGAACCGTATGCACAACAACGTCGACAACGTTCGTTCTCATCCTTTCTATGATTCTTCCTAAGTTGTTGCATGAACAGCATGTCATGAAGCTAAGCTAGCAATCGTACGTGATACGCACTTCCTATCAATAATTATTACACTGCTAATACACGGCGATAACGATATTTTTTTTAGGCCACTGCAAATCTGGCTGTCTTACAAAATATGAA
>KN887627.1:23738-37432 GCA_000934455.1 Apostichopus parvimensis | reverse complement strand
TCTATCAACAAACACTTTTACATCATTGGTCAACTATGTTTATGATAATTTTCTGCTTCTTCACTAGCTGTTTAACTGAACATTAATATCCAACAGTACAGGGTTACCCAGAATCCAAGTATTTAATATATATACCTGAATAGAACCATCACATCAATGGGGAAGTCACAAACACCCACAATAGCGCTGCTATATAAGCATTGCCCTTTGTGAAATCCATACGTAATGGTGTATACAGGCAGGTTTCCACAGCAGACAACATGCTGTTCCCTAGCAATTATGAACATCTAGCCTAATATACTACCTAATCTATTGGTGAATATCATAAGGCTACTCAGGTGTCTTCGATTGGTGGAAAGCTAACATTGTCCAACTAAGTACTGCTAGCTAGGATGCCATGACAAACATGGAACAGTTAGATTTCTCAGATAGTGGTTATAGAAGAGCATTGACCTAAGCCTAATATCATACAGCAGCAGGGAACAAACTGTTTATGAAAAGAAGCTTGGCACGATAGTTGTTCGTGGACCAATGTGACATTGAAATGTAATTTCTACACTAACCCTTCTTGTGGGCCTATACTGTACTGAAGTACATTACAATTACTGCACCGTCGGATATTGGGAAATACCATCTATGTGCCGCCATGGGATATGTCACATGACTCTCCATGCATGGTACGTGCACACCCACTGGCTAACAGATTTCTCCTGGTTGTTCAAACTGTCTGGTTACCAGCAACTACATGTAATCACCAAATGTGATGATCACACACATACTGTAAACAAATTAGCAGTGACATTATTTTAGTAACATACAGATTGAGAAGCTGAAGTTTATCACCCCTTTGATAACTAGCTAGAGCAGACATTTCTTAAGGGGCAAATTTCATATTCTAATGCACAGAAGACCTATCCTAGACTTAGCAAGTTAGACTAAATAATATTAGACTAAATAATGTACAAAGAATGAAACACCGTATACAGCAATACTTCAATGCGCCTAGGTCTGTGGTAGTATTATGAGGATTTGTTTTGAAAACTGCACCACCTTGACTGAATAATTGGCATTTGCAAAAAAGAAAACAAATGTGCTCTCTAGGACACACCTTTAATGTCTTTGACATGCTTTCAGTTAGGTTTATCACAAATAGTGGCCATTTTTGTTTCCTGGCATTATACAATTTCCAGGGTAGGTTAATATATTTATGCCTATGCGAGAAGGAGAATCGCCTCTCGTCAATCTAGCACCAAACTCAAAAGAAATAAATCCTATTTCCTCTGCCTTAATAATTGCATTCAATTTTACCCCTTCAAATTACATACGAGTGTTCCAGAGTTGTTTCTCATGCATTTAGTATATATAGTTTACTGCTCAGTGGCAAGGTATTAACGATTGCATCAAGTACCTGTTTTTTCCGAGACTAAAGGGCAAGGGTGGACAATTTGGTGCTACATTGCTTAGAAGTGATTCACCTTCTCGTACATACAGTAGGCCTATATATATATATTACTGTGTAAATTGTATAACACCAGGAACGCCTGTCTGTCAGTTTAGGCCTAACATAAATGTCACAAATATACCTATGGTTTCTTCAACTACATACGCCTTTAGGAATTAGGGTTAAAAGGGGTACTTACCACTTAGTAAAGTGCATGCCTTTCCGCCATGTTAACACCATGGCGGTAAAGCACTTTTTCTATGATGGCGGTAAGAGTACATAACTGTGGGTAGGGGTAACGTTAGTATGTAGGTTAAGACAAGGAACGGATTGTTAGGATGGGGTAAAAATGGGCTAGGGAACAAGAAATTCCCAGAATTATGAGGTAAGGAATAATCTAATTGTAAAGCTTTGTTAGGACAATTTATGATTCAAGCATTGTTCAATGTTCAACACATGCACTGTTGCTCCACTTCACACTACCAATTAAGGCCCGTCTGTCCCCAAATAGGTCTTCTAATTTCTAAATCAACAACTAGGATCTGTCAATTTTATTTGAAGCCATTGAACATTTGAAGACGGTGTACCTCCTTCCATGCGATTTTAAGTAAGTTTCACCGGTACATTCCTCTACACCAGGGTAAATTCCTTCCTATAATGTACGTTTCCGCCCTAGGCGGTGCCATGGGGGAAATGCTCGAATCCTATGGCGGAAAGGTATGGTGGCATGGCTATGGCAAAATGGCACTAGACCTAGATTCGGGTTAAATACTACTATAAGTTTACTTTTGTTATGGAAAAACCTTAGGTACCTGGCATAGAGACTGCACGACTTTAATAACCTAGTGGGACTTGTGTTAAATTCTGACCATCAAACACTACCGCATTTGCAAAAACAAACGCACGATGCAGGGTATAGTAGTAGTAGTAATGTAGTAGCTGCCGAGTCATTATGCAGGTAAACTATTGTATTAGTTACTGTTACTAGCCTAGGCCCCTAGGCCTAATTTAGAAGTGAAACTACTGTATACATAAGGCTGATCTAGGTTCCCCCTCCCCCACCTTAGTTCCCATTTTGTGTATCTGTTTTGTATCTATTTGAGACTTGCACACACTCACCTGTCCGTGAAGAAGGTTTCAATCAAATGGATTTACCAAAACGATTGGAGAAAAGTTAAGATACCATCTGAATCTCGAAAGCAGTATAAAATAACCGCTGCCGCGGTGTGTCGGCTACGTGTTGTGCCAGCGCCGACAATGCACTCCGTATTGTACGGCTAGGGAGTAGTCTTCGTTACCCAGCCGCCCCGCATTTTCACCTTTCGGACTCGTAGTTCAACGTGTAACAGCTTTGCAGTAGTTACTGTGCCACCTGTAACACATGTTACCGTGTTGCGAACACAGCACAGTAGTTACTGATGCACGGTGGTAGAACATGAACAGTAGTTACTGTACTAGCTATGAGTATCGGGTGCGAGTGCGGATTTGGGTCCATTTTTGGTTTCGATGATAATCGTAACCTATGCACTCATGCGTGTGTGTGTGTGTGTATGCGTGTGTGTGTGTGACACCTCTCTTGTAAACACGGTATCTCAAGAAGGGCAGCTTGGAACAATGTAATATTTGGTGTATATGAGTACCACATTGAGTATATGAACCCTATTGTTTTGGTGCCTGTGAATATCAACAAAGGTCAGTTAGACAGGGTCCGACATGGTTGATATTTGTGGACTAGTTGTGAATGGGGTAAAGGTCGTTTCCAAGCATAACAGTCATAGGATCCAAGGTCAAAAAAGGTCGATTAGGGTCAAAAACTAGTATTTTTGCAATAACTTGAGAACCAAATGTCCATCAAGGTTGGGAGTTGCGCTATTGTAATCCAATAGCCGACCTGCATTTGGATGACCTTTGACCTCAAGTTGACCTCCAGTGACCTGTATTAGTTTCTTTCAAGTTGATTATTTGAAGTTTCGTGGCCATATGCCAATGTAAATTGTCCATCAGTTGACTCATCCTCTGCAACCTTCATGTGCGAAGTTATAAGAGATCAAGGTTTGGTTTAGTTCTGTTAAAATTCACAATAAGTTCAGTAAGGATGATTCTGTGATTTCCGTAAAAAATGCTGACTCTTGCTCATATCAGACACCTGGTCCTCAACGGGTTCTCAAATGACCAACGGTTGATTTGTGATATTTTTGGCAAAAATATTGTGTGTGTACATCAAACCACATGATAATTTTAAGACAGTGCTGCACCCTTGTAAATATTCCTTACAAGCAAGGAACCATATTGCCCTTGGGCTCTTGTTTGTGGAGGTAAAATGTCATTTGGGGTCACCAGGGGTCAAATTGTGTAAGCCTTGTTAACACGATATCTCAAGAAGAAAAGCTTGGATCAATCTCGTATTTCGTGTGAAGGAGTACCACATTAAGTTCAAGATCCCTATTGCTTTTGGTGGAGGTCCAAGTCCATTTTGGGTCACTAGAGGTCAAATTGTGAAATCTTGTAAACACGATAACTCAAGAAGGGAATGTTGGACGAATCTCATATTTAGTATGTAGTTGGTACGCGTTCAATACAGGGTTTTATTGAGGTCAAATGTCATTTGGAGTCACAAGACTCCAAATTGTGGAACCTTGTTTCTCCCAACCGTCTCTCCCACAGACCAGCCTATCAGATATAATGTGCGTTACGCCTCATACGAATAGGAGGCTATTGGAAATTGGAGATGAGCTTATGGGTATCCGTAGAATCTAAAACAGAAAGCTCGACCAAAAATTGCATTGGCTTCAACGTACCGCTCGAAGCCTTATTTTGCATGCAAAAAAAGGTGTATTTTGCAGTACAGCGGTTCTATTGGACGTTTTTCGTCGTATTTATTTCAGGTTGGATGTAGTTTCGTTGTGACCAGGCAGCGTTTATGAAACTTAACAATTCGTCTAGTTAGATTTTTACTGAGACCAATTCGAAATAATTGTGTAAAACGGTCTTAGTTTGGCAGTGCATTCACGAGTTTTTGTCTGTATCGGCTGTTGATCTCAATTTGTGTAGTCTCTTCCACCAGTTTCAGCATAGCTAGGCCTTACAAGTAACGTTCGACTTTAGTCACGTTTATGATTATGGGACAATTTGAACAAACCTGGGTAGGCCTGTGAGCAATTTTATGTTGTCTAGGCTAGCAACGGTTGGGTAGAATAATGTTCGTTAGCACAACAACATGAAGAGTACGAGTCAGAATACCAGTACACTTAAAATGGCAAAACATCTCCTTCATTATTTTTTAAGGCAATTTTCCTACTATCAGTCATAATACGCAAAGTATAGAACAATTTAAGGAGTTTTGAGACAAGTTTGCTGTTGCTACTGCTAGGAATTTTGGAAGAGAGATGCTCTTACAACCTCAGATTATCATTGCGTGAAAGATTGCTTTGATTTAGGCAGTGAAATGGAGTAATAGCGATTTTTTCGCGCATCAATCTGCAGCTACAAGATAGATAATTAATTGGGAATTTGTACGAAGTCGCCGCTCTAATTGAGCAGCGGTTCAAAGTAGCAGTGCGGTACTGTATATGCTTAGGACTCCCGCACACCTAGTTTCTGTATAGTATATACATAGTAAAGTAGAGGAGCCCTAATGTAACAGAAGGCAAGCTATCCTCGTAGGTATTTTTACAGATGCTGTATTTTTAATTGTTTGAGACACTACAGTAGGCCTAGCTGCTTATTTATGATTCTGCGTCATGTTTACTTTGTTCAACACTTACGTTTCGTACTGCAAAGAAACATGACTTTCTAATGCGCAATTACGTAGCACCATGCATCTGTCTAACTGCCTAACCTTTGTTCATAGAAAGTATTGATGTTGCAGATCCGTACTTTGAAAACTTGACCAACAATCATAGGCCTAGTGGCGATTGGAATTTGGCGAGTAGATATTTAGTCACGGTCGCCAAATAGCGAGTACTTTCAAAATATTTGTCGAGGCCTGAAAACCTTTACAACATGATTTCTCATGGTAGAAATCATGGATACTTATCATACATAGTATATGGATTTGCCATATTGAGTACAAGAATCCTATTGCTTGTGAGGTCAATCTTGTATAGGTCACCAGAGGTCAAACTCTGAAAAACCTTTTACATGATATGTAACGATGGAAATTGTGGATACCTCTAATACTTGGTGTGTGGATTCATAACATCGAGTACAAGGCCCCTATTGTTTTTGATTGAGGTGTGTATAGCCACGTACAGTAGACTGACCTGTGTTATCGTGCCATAGTGTTATTGTAGCAGCTAGTTCTGGTTATACTAACAAGCATAATAGTCCATCGGGGGCAGGCTCGATATCGTTCACTGTCGTTGCACATATTTAGTACCAAGGTTTGATCACATATTATGGTGTGTTTTCATGTGCTAATTACAATTCTCGATGTTGGATGGTTCGGGAAGTGTTATCTTAAGAGTAAACAGCAGATTAAGACGGACTCATTTAGTCCGCTTTGCGTTGTTAGGACTTCTCCGAACGCAGCGATTTTTTCAGTCAAGAGCCAATCAAAATCCTTATTGTATGGCAAGTGATATGTCAGCTGATACAGAAACTGCTCGGCTTGGCGTGATGTATATGCACAGACTGTGTGTATGTAACGTTTGTACGTGTTTACAATTCGTCTGCATAACGTACTGCATAACAAGAGAACGATGGGCTGAAAGTCTAACGAACTTTACAGCCAACAGTTGACAAACCGACGTCAAATGTGCCGAGATATGAAGCAGTATTGAGGGTGGCAAATTTTCATTCCTAGAAGGTGCTTCAATGATTCAGTACACAAACGATAATGGTAGTTCAAGGCATGTTACTAATACTCATGTTAGAGCATTACTGTGACAAGAAAGTATACATAACTTCCTCAAGTGATACGAATGCCAACTATGAAAATATAGAATTCAATACTATACAACTACTAGTTTGCCTTAGACTAGAAGTGATTAACGTAGCACCCATGAAGGATTGATCGACAGCTACTATATACTGGTATCTGTTATTTTATGATACCATGTATTTCATGTTTTATTTGTCATGAAACAAAGAAATGAAATCAACACCAGTGTAGGTTCGATAGGCAGACTAACGTTAGGCCGATCAATATTCAATGTCGGCCTAGGCCTATGGTCTAGCCTCTAGTCTTGGATTAATTTGTCAAAACAGGGCCTAACTAAGTCCAGAGCATGTCTATATGGCTGCTGGTAGTACTGGCACACACATAAACAAATTTAGCGTGTAATGTAGCTTATATACAGGGCACTAAGTATATAGGCCTAGGCAATGCTACAGTATTGCCTAGTCTCAGATCCCTTCTTGTATTTTGTACACCTAACAAAGCGAGTTGGCATATGTAAGTTTCCAGCTATTTAGCATCAGCATGGCACTCGATTTAGTTGCACCTATAGTCTTATTACAGCTCTTTAAAAATTGGGAATAAAATATTTGATATCAAAACATCTTGCTTGGTTTATTTTACTTTGATGCATGTATGGGAAGGCCTTCTTTTAGTATGGGAAATCCTGTCAAGTAGCGTTGCATGTGTTCTCAAACCTTTGTAGTGTGTGGGTTTGTAACTATGCCCTACCAAGCTGATGGCTCCAGACTAACACTGAAATAAATGGAATATCAGATGGCTTATTAGTCAGTTGAGTTCCATTGTAGACAATTAATGTGAACCACATTGTGAGCAACAGGACAATTTAAAATACTGTATCAACCAAAAAAAAACTTGGTTTTGATTTGTGGTAGATGAAAGTGCAGGCCCATCGGCGCCAAAGACAAGGATATTTGAGGTGCTTCCTCTACAGAGATTTCTCAAGCACAATCAGGACTCAAGTTTTCGAAAGGAAGAAGATCTGTTAGCGGGCAGACAGAACAGCTGTCTCAGTGTCTGACACGAGATGCTGAAAAACGGCTCAAAGAAGCTGCTGAACAGAGATGTGATGAAAGGATGACAATGCTATTGCCCAAGACATTCTGTCTACACATAGCAGAGGAAGACTACTTCTTCCTAAGCAAGTGGCTTTGGGTGTTGCCGTGTTGGTCATGTTGACAGTGACAAGGAAGCCATATAACTCAGAAAGGATTGTTTGTGTAACCAAAGCATAACCTGGCCAATGTTTTGTTGTTGTTTATGTTGATCATTTTCTTTCATTTTCCAATTTTGTTTTATTCATTTGATATTTTCCATTGTTTTTCTTATTTTGTTTTATTCATTTGACAATGAATAACTTACTTTGGTAGATTGAGGAGTTCCCTAAAGTTTCACTTTTTTGCTACTACTACAGGGCAGCAGTTTGTGGTCAGGTGGCCCTGTGTGATTTTTTTCATTTTTGAACATAGTAATTGTTTTGTGTGGCCCTTGTTTTCTAGGAATACATGTACTGGCTCCAAGCCTCTATCACTTTTGAGAACTGTGGGAGAAATATACAGTTTAATAGCTATTTTGTTTTGGTATGATATTCTTGGTGATGGATGTGTATCTACAAATTTATTTAAGGACACTGAAGTTTAGATTCGGGTTAAGTAATGTGCCTGGTAATTATTTAGTAACTTATTTGACAGCTGATAGGTCAATGGGCCCAGATACCACGGTGTGAAGAGCAAGCTGGTCTAGAGCCTCCGGAGAGCAAACCTACCCCAGAGACGTCCCCCAACAGAGTGAACCTGCCCATGATCAAAGTAACCCAAGGAAGTAATTATATTTCGCGACTTTTTATTTGGTTGACCCGCGCCGCGATTGTGTTATAACTAAGGACTTAACTTGGGCATCTTATTTTCAAATAAGTTCAGTGGATTTCTTGTTAGACGTAACAGCTCTGATAAGATCTGTAAGTTACCTATTTATATCATTTAAATTTTTCTTTAAGTTGAAGTGACCCCATTGTTTTTAATACAAGATTAATGTGCATAGTCAACATACTATATATGCCGTATGTTTAATTTTGTGTGAGCGTTACGCCTTTTCAAGTTGTCCCCACGATCTCAGAGTCATCCGGTCCTACTCTCATGGGAAGGTGCTACTTGAAATTTCCCAAACCTAAAAACATATATTTTTGCCAGGTCACTGCGTTTTTGACCAGCTACATTTGCGTTAAAGGTGAGTCTCGAGACAGACTTCAGGAGACGGACAGTGTTTAAAAATGCATTTGTTCAAACTATGTTTAACACAACATAAATTTGTTGTTTTCGAAAAGTAACACTGCTTTAAGAATCTAACAACTCTTAAAATATTCCTCGGACATTCCTCTTTTACTTCAGCCGACACATCCTGGTTCTTAATACTGTGTTTCATTATTTTATCATCTTGCTGTGACAAGGAACTGCTGTTTAATTGTCGTACAGTACAACGTATAAGAATGACGTTATTTGTTTATTGTTTACTCTTTACATAACACCTCTCTTAGCACCCAACAACTGTTAAAATGTTCTTCAGACGTTCCTATATAGCGGTTTAACCAACATTACCTGGTCCTAAGTACTGTTAGTGCAAGAACATTTAAATTATGTTATCATCTTGCTGTGACAAGAAACTGCTCTATTTTCATGATCTTACAACGTATAAGAGTGACGTCATATGTATAATGTTTACTCGTAAAATAACACCTCTCCTAGCACCCACCAACTCCTTATATATCATTTTGATAACGCTCCTTTACTTTCAACCAACACATCCTGTTTCTAAATAAGTGCAAGAACATTTAAATTATGTTGTTTCCATGTTGCTGTTACAAGGAACTCCTGAGTTTTAATTGTCGTCTAACCTATAACAGTGACGTCATATGTCTATAGTTTACTCGTAAAGTATTACCTCTTTTAGCATCCAACAACTCTTCAAGTATTCTAAGGACATTTCTTTACAACATCCAACCAACAAACCTTGGTTCTAAATAGGTTTAGTAACATTTAAAAACTATTATCATGTTGCTGTGAATAGTCGTTGCTGATTTTCAATTTAGCCCACACTTCGTAGTGAGGTCATTTGTTGTTTACACGCAAGATAACATCTCTCCAAGCATCCAGCAACTCCTAGGATAATTGCAGGACATCCCTTTAAAACTGTCAACAAAAACATCTAGGTTATAATAAGTGCACGACCATTTAAATGCCATTTTTATGTTGCTGTGACAAGGAACTGCTTTGTTGTCATTGTCGTACACCGTACAAGAGTGACGTCATTTGTTTGTTGTTTACTCGAAAAATAACACCTCTCCAATCATCCAACATCGCGAATAATGTTCCAAGGACATCCCTCTACAACTTCCAACCAACAAACCTTGGCACTAAATGTGTGCAACGAAACTCGTTTTTTAAGCACTTTTTGAAGCCTGCCCTGATAGACTATAACGTCATATGTTTATTGTTTACTCGTAAAGTATTACCTCTTTTAGCATCCAACAACTCTTCAAGTATTCTAAGGACATTTCTTCACATTATCCAACCAACAAACCTTGGTTCTAAATAGGTTAAGTAACATTTAAAAACTATTATCATGTTGCTGTGAATAGTCGTTGCTGATTTTTAAGTTAGCCCACACTTCATAGTGAGGTCATTTGTTGTTTACACGCAAGATAACATCTCTCCAAGCATCCAACAGCTCCTAAGATAACCTCAGGACATCTCTCTATACCTGTCAACAAAAAAAATCTTGGTTCTATAAGTTCAAATGCATTTAAATGCCGTTTTCGTGTTGCTGTGACAAGGAACTGCTTTGTTGTAATCGTCGTACACCGTATAAGAGTGACGTCATTTGTTTGTTGTTTACTCGGAAAATAACACCTCTCCAATCATCCAACATCGTGGAAATTGTTCCTAGGACATCCCTCTACAACTTCCAACCAACAAACCTTGGTACTAAATATGTGCAACGAAACTCGTTTTTTAAGCACATTTTGAGGCCTGCCCCGATGGACTATAAGTCTAGTGCACTGAAGTCATCGAAACCTCAATGCATTTTACATTCTGTTTTTTTTTTTGGAAACGAAGTCGGGTTGTCTTAAAGTCGGACTGGAAATGTATTTCCTCTTCATTGCAAGATGGAATATATTTTCAGTTCCTTTGTTGGGTGTCCAGATTGAGCACTCTTTTAAGAAGTGACTCGTATAGAGTTGAATGATTGTTACACAACTACTACATCAACAACAACACTGGTTGATGATACGTTGAGTATAAATACTCAGATTAAGCATGAACTTTATCTCCACTCTAAAGGATTCAATGGAAGGTTATTCAAAACGCGAAATAAGGCTTTCTGCAGCATTTATATTGTATAAAAAAAACGTATCTAGTGAATCGTTTAGAGAGATGAGGTTTGTCAATAGTTACCTCTGCGTTTTCTTTCTACAAGACATATGTAAGGACACGCAGGAATAAATAGGCAGAAGAGAGTGCTAAATTGCTACCACCGCTTGTTCTGGTGGTCGAGTGGTTTATTATTTCTTCTCTCACATAGCATGTTCGAGATAATTTTAAATGGCTACATAAACAAAAAGGACGGTGCAGCACCTTCAGGGGATTTTCCTGAAAGATAATAAAAAGAAACAAAACATAAACATAAAGTCACTAAATTGTATACCAGACTAACCCTACTCTCTGTGACCCAATTAGGCTGGTTTTTACGCTGTCTGAATAACTACAATGACAAGGGTAGAACTGGGAGTACCACTAAAACACATAATAGTAATAATGAGATTGTGACATTTAAATCTTGGCACGTCTGCCTTACAATCTTTCTATCCATTTCTGGGCAGGGCATTACACTTATAAAACAATAACACAATTAAGCTAGTCAATAACATCTCAACCAGTTCCCCGTACACAGAACGTGTAACTTGTTATAGTATACAACGTTGAACAACTGATTGTGGTTACCACAGCAGCGAGAGGCATTTTGTCCAAAACCAATATCAACAGAGGTGAACTTAATCTCAGTCATTGCTGGTTAACATATAAAGTGGTGAATAATGAAAGAAAATACCTTAATGAATAATTAGAAAAATGTTACGCAAGCTCACTCGGGTGGCTTGCCTTTTACACACACATATATTCAACGATAATATGGGCGCAGCCATCTTGTTTGTTATGAGAGGGCGCTCTATCGGAATATAATACGAAAATACTTTATACACACTTAACAATTCACCGTAAAGCACGCTTTGCCTAGACAATGAACACACGATGCCCTCGAATACAACAATAACAAGGCATGTGAACTTATAATGATATATAGTTTAACAATATAAAACTTAACTACGCTTTAGAAAATACTCGATTTGAACTTGAATACCATCGCTATGCATTCTCGGAAACAATAAACCTAGGCCTACCCATACGATAACACGATAGGCTAACCCACGCTGAGACTAGGTCCACGTTGTACGAACACAAATACTCACTTATACTTCCCTATCCTAACATGAGCCAAAGCTTAAATATAATATACATATAATTACCTCAATTTCGTCTTAAAAAGCGACATCTTCGGCAATAACTCTACATTTCTAAAGAGCGTTAATTTGTCTGGTGTTCGTAGTAAGTTATAATGTGTAATGGTACAGCAACGAACGCCGAAAAGGACACATGTAAAACCAACACATGGCTCCCTGTGCGATGCACTACACATAGAAATATAGGATTTTTTTTAACTGGAAAGTCATTTGAAATAACAGATTAGTATATGGTAGCTAGCAAATATAGCACAATATACAATAAAGATATATGCTGCAAAGTTTATAATGTTATAGAGTAGAACGTAACACGGGATACGAACTACGCTACGTCAATTTCACGTCACGTCAATTTCCCATACCATAATTCCCTCTCTCACCGTTGTCCGCAGCCACACTATTGCATTCATACCTCACTCCCTAGTAGTATGGAGGAGTATAGACACCACTGGAAGAGTATATGCACCACTATTTGTTTTGCAAATGAGGCTATTGTTTTAAGGGATAATATTTTTATTCATATTTTTATTTTTGTATTTATTAATGATTTATTTATGATTATTTTTTTTCTCATTTTATTTATTTTTTCTTCTTTGTGTGTGTGTGTGTTTGTGTGGGTGTGTGTGTGTGTGTGTGTGAGTGACACTTGCTTGGGTACGCTCTATCTCAATAAGGGAATGTTGGATTGAGGCCAAACTTGGACTATAGATCCGCCATATGGAGAAGGTGTGCCATATTGTTTTTGGTGCCCAAAAAGGTCACCAAAGGTCAGTTATGGTCCAACAAACAAAAATATTAAAAATACATTAACTCCCAGTGCCAATGTGCGACAAGGTTGATATTTTGGGACAAGTTGTAAACTGGTTAGGGTAACATTTTGAAACTTAAATTTATGTGATCCAAGGTCAACAAAGGTCAATTTATGATATTAAACTAGAATTTTTGCGATAACTTGAGAACGAAATGTCTGTTAGGGTTGGGAGTTGCTTCAATGTAATCCAATTGTCGACCCGCATCTGGGTGACCCTTGACCTCAATTTGGCCTCTGGTGACCTTTAAGTGTTTTGGGGATTTTTACAGTTTCGATGCTATTTTCAGATGTCAAAGGTACCTTCTGATCATAAATGTCAATAGGTTGACCCCTGTGTGACCTTCATGTGCGAAGTTATATGGGGTCAAAGTTTTCGGTTGGAGTTAGGATGGCTGTACAGACTTGTCGTGTTGTTTTTTGGAATCAGGAGATCAAACTACATCTGAAACCAAGGTCAAAAGGTCACATTAGAAAAAATGTGCTTATTTTGGGAGGAAACGGGCGAAAAAGAAAATGTTTGGTTTTGATGCTAGATTTGGAAATCAAAGGTACCTTCCGATCAAAAATGTCAATGGGTTGACATCCGGGTGAGCTTTGTATGTGAAGTTATACGAGGTCAAAGTTAATTTTCAGACATTTAATGCAATAACTTCCAGTGCCAAGGTGTGACACAGTTGATTTTTTTGGACAAGTTGCAAATGGAATAGGGAAATATTTTCAAACTTAACATTTATGTGATCCAAGGTCACTAAAGGTCAATTAATGATAGAAAACTAGAATTTTTGCGATAACTTGAGAACGAAATTGTCTGTTAGGGTTTGGAGTTGCTTCAATGTAATACAACTGTCGACCCGCATCTGGGTGACCCTTGACCTCAATTTGACCTCTGGTGACCGTTAAGAGTTTTGGGGATTTTTACAGTTTCGATGCTATTTTCAGATGTTAAAGGTAC
>KN887626.1:49446-64921 GCA_000934455.1 Apostichopus parvimensis | reverse complement strand
GTTAGTCACTTGTAAACCCCAGCTGTCAAACCTTGAGTTTGTAAATGTGTTAGTCACTTGTAAACTGCAGCTGTCAAACCTAAAAGTCCATAAATGCATCAGTCTCTCCTTAAAAGAAACAGTAATTTCAAGAATAACCACAGTTACATACAAAAACAAGAACAGAAATAAAATAACTTAGGCTACTACTATTATAATGTTTTCAAGCTAGACTGAGATATTCTTACAAAAGTACTTATTTTAAAAAATTTAAACCTAACAGGACATGGCATATTTACAATGGATTATTATATTTCTAATGGTAGTTGGAAGGAAGTTTGATGTGAGGGAGAGGAGGGTGGTTGTTGAGGAGGGTGTTTGTTGAGGAGGGGGAGGGGGTGGTTGGAGGGGTAAAGCTTTGAAGCCTAACCGAACAGAAATGATCTTTACGATATCTGACATAGAGACATTTAGAATCTGAAGGCAAACGCCAAATTATTCGAATAGAAACAGAATAAGCTGAAGGGCGAAGATATAATTACCTAGTTTTCCAGGAAAAGAAAGTAAAGTTGGTTAGTAATTATTGTAGCAAATTATTTCTTTACTCTTCAAGAGATATATGTTTTTAACTGCTCAATCTGTTTTCCATATTTGATTCCAATATCCATATAAGTATCTTAAACAAATTCAACATAATAAAACATTAATCATCTCCTAAGATTAATTTATAAATCCCTTTCAACTGGAATGCAAATCTTTCTTACCCTGCAGCCAGCCAAACGAAAAAAAATATATATCTATTTATAACACCTTTAAAGTAGCAAGTTCTTACTTTCAAAAGTTATATATACAATAATAAAACCCAGAGAATGTCAATTGAGACTTAACAGCATCCAAGTCCCATCTTCATAACTTATTTCGTTGTTTCGGCAGGTTATAATTTATTCGGTATTGCATCGCCAAATGCTATGCAAATGCTATGCAAATGCCATGCAAAGTGGTCAAACAAGTGTAAATAATGCATAGCAGTTGTTGTACACTGGAACACATAGTATTTTGAAAGTGACAAAATTCAGATCTTTCAAAACTGCTAGACAAAGATTTGACTTTTGATTCCCTGGCTGAGATGAACAAATTAGAGTGAATTATTGATTTGGTTTTGAAGAATAACTTTTTTCAATATAAAACTATGATATCAAAACAAGACCTTAAGACAAACCACTATCTTGTTTTCATTTAAGTTTGCAAATCATATTTAAATCTGGTCAATAATTTGTTTACACCTACCAAGTATCATTCAATTAGAGTCAGCGAGTAATTACACTCAGACACTCGGCAAGAGTTTTCCACCAAATGAATATTCATGAATAATTCATTAACGAAGTTGATGCAACTCTCAATATTTTTGTCATCTGCGGACACTTGTCATAGTCGGTATGAATTACAGAACACAGAATAAAACTTCCATGTAAAGTTCAAACTTTTGGATTGTTTACTCAACCTTTTTTTTAAAGAAATCTCAGCAACCTGTCCATTTAATGAGCTCTATTGATATGCGATATTAGTATAACACAGGACAATAGCAAATATTGAGACCTTTATCAAAATATGCTCACAAAGCTTCCCTAACGCCTGTACGTACAGTACATCTAATGCTGGCGTATATTACATAACAAATAGACAGACACAACGATATAATATCACTAATAACCCTGACACACCTGTAGACAGAGGTGTGTCAGGACTCTTAGTCATATTATATTGATGTCAGCAACAGAAACATTAATAACAATCACTAACAGGTCCTAACAATAAAACTAAAACACCAACGAGATCCCTAATCTAATCTAATCTGATCAGGGATAATCACATCATTTCAGTCTTCCAATTAAAAATTCATTAAGTTTTGGTTCTACAGTAGTCTTTGCTAATTAAAATCACTAACAGGTCCTAATATATTTAATAAAAGACAAGAAGATTCCAAATCTGGTCTAATCTAATCTGATCTGGGCTAATCAAATCATCTCAGTCTTCCAATTAAAAATACATAAAGTTTTGGTTCTTTGCTTTTAATCCTCTTCTCTTTTCTTCTTTGGTAAATAAAGAAGAAAGCGGCTATCACTAATATTAAATCAAGGAGTTGGAAAATTTAATCAAGTTTAACAAGTATTCTTTTCATTTGAGAAACATCAGGATGTTTACCTTTCACTAGCAACCAAAAAAAAAAGTTACTGCTCAATTATTACCCCCCCCCTCTCTTTCCCTCCCCTATCCCCTACCCCCTTCAACAAGCAATATTATGGTTAACATGCTCAAATAGTTCAGACGCAGTCGAACATTCAGTCTGGCATTTCGATATTTATAATTGGCATCACTATCCGTTGAGGTTGTTCGATGTTTGAGACTTTAGTGAGCCGGAAGAAATCATGTTCCACTTCTTCTTCTCCCTCTGGTGCCTCTATCGTTCCAAATTCTACCGTGATGTTGCCGTACTCTCTCAGGAAAGGACAAATGTCGAGGATGAAAGTGCAGAAATCTTTGCGGATACCAAACCACCCTATAAATCAAACGAATGAGAAATAGAACTACTTTAAGAAACCTACAGGACACAGAATGTAACGGAATGTAGTATTAAGGCCTAAATCCTTGACATTTTTTTAAAATTTATTCAAAGCGGAGCTTGTTTGATGATTTTGTTGAAATTACTACTTGTTATAAAAATATTATAGAAATCAAGTTCCACAAACAGCACTATTTAGGCAGGTTTCATTGAAATAATGACAAGATGTTACACAATTTTGCTAAAAATTTGTTCTCCGATGTGATTAAACAGTTATAACGTAGACAAAATTAATTTAAAATTGCTCAAATTCGATGGAGGGATAATTAAGAATTCTCACCTTAACATTTTCATAAAAAACAAAATTCTACGACCACGTCTTGTTTGTTCAATTTGCACTTTGAGTGACAATTTCTCTGTCAAGGGTTTGAAAAGTTTCAAGGGAAATTTCAAGGGAATTGTAACCAAATGAATGCAAAACGGATTCTTTATTCTATTATTGTTATCCATGTTTACACTTGTTTGAGACGACATTCCATCTCATAAATAATGCATATTGTCTAATGTATATTTTACCAGGGCTATTGCCATATGTTACTCCAGATAATCAGTACAAACACTAGTCTCCAGGCATCATCTGTACAGTTGTCGCTCTCCAACTGTTTTATTATTTCATTTGTTTATTTATCTTGTGATATCCTAAAGTGATTTGCCTTTACTCTCGATATGAGACACATTCTTGGAGTGTTAGCTTTGTGTACTATGAAGTCTAGGTTACATGAGACCTAGTAAAACCATTGGGATGAATTATTTTAACATTTCAGTTTCTTAAACACCTCCCCCTCCACTGTCCCCCTGCCTCTTCCTATCCCCAAAAGAGGGTTGTTTTTTTCTTTCTAGATTATATGACATGAGAATAATTTACTTTCCAGATGCTTTCTCAAAATCACAGGAGGCTCAGGAGGCTAACAGGTTAACTTACATTCTAGTACATTATTGAAAGTATTGACAAAATTTTGACTTATTCAGATAACGCACTTTGCCTCAGATATTTTCTGGTATTTTTGTGATAAGATTAGAACTTTCAAAGAAGCTTGTTCCTTCAAAAGGAACCAGACTATAATGATGACCCTCCAAAGTAAGCCTCTATTTTATAAACATTCACTAAAAAAAACTAAAAAAAGTTAAGACTCTGTGGCTTTTCATTTCACTTCCGACACATCGCATCACAAGTATATTATAACCAATCCAATGATGATGAATTGGGTGAGGGGGTAGGGTTGGGGGATGGTGTTGGACAGGGGGAGAGCCAGCAAGATCAAGACACCAGAGGAATCATAGCCAAAAACATTACTATCGAGTTCAGATGGTGAAAAGAGCCTTCGGTTTGCATAATTCTAGTCAAGAAATTATAAAACCAAAAGCTACGCCTTTTTCGAAATCAGACAGATTTCAACTTGTAAGGAAAATGGGGCCGAAAATATCCCTGAATAGGTGCATGGTTCAGTCCGTATTAGTGAATATAATGCGCACATCATCATTCATACATTACACACACAATAAAACAGAAATTTGAAAGAAATATGATATCACTTTCACAATACAAAACTAAGCCAGTGAGCCATTTGCTCACAACACTTGAGAACAACATCCTAGATTGCACTGAAGCCAAATAACATAAAAGTCGACAAACAAGAAATTTGTCACCCGTGTGTAATATATATCTTTCTTTTGCATTCATTTTTATACCACTTCATTGCTTTTCATACAGCTTGTTTGACTAACCATTGCAATTCTGTCATCATCAAAACGTTGTAAAATATCCTAATATGCTTTTACGACTATTTGGGACATAATGGGAAAATTTCAATCTATAATGTCAAAAGTAATGAAACCAATAAACTGTGATTTTTTTTACTAGTTGTGGTTATACAGTATCTATGACAAGTTTACGATGCGGGGGGGGGGTGGGGTGGGGGAGGGCAGGGCAGGATGGTAAGACATATACAGAGTTGGTTTAAATTAATCAATTTAATTAACTTACACTTGGTAAAGGTAAAAATGGTTTTATGTGGTATAAATAAAATGATTAAATTAAAGCGATAAAACTGTGGATTATTAATTGAAAGTAACATGCCACATGAAGAGAAAACCCTCGTCTCATTCTTGTTACACATATAATACTTCAAAAGACTGTGGAAAAGCTACGAGATTGAAACGAGCAATTTAATCTGATCTAATTTACGATACGTAACGAAAGAAAAGGACAATAAAAGATCAAATAAGACTTACCAGACACCTACAGATGGAAAAACTTAGTCTATCATGATGCGGCTTAACCCGAATAAAAATAATCCATAATTTATTCATTTTTTAACACGATTACAGAGTATCATCGTAACTCATACATAATTTAACGTACACGACTAAACCAAATCTCGTGTCACGAAAGGATTCCGTTTCTGCTCATGTTTCACATAAAACTTGGGATGAGGGTACATACCTGAAAGAAATATATTTGTTACATGATGCATGATTGGATAATCCAACAAATTGCAATATATACCATATATACAGTATCAAGCCATCTCCTAATGATCCATGTTTTATTCCCCTGGGTTTCATTCACACCCCTTCACCTGACATGTAATATCTCAGTGACCCTAAATAACCCCTGCAATTCTACTTTTAGTTCTACCCCCTCACTATATATGGACCCACCTCGTATCTTGGTATTCCATCTTTCATGTTGTTACGATTCCCTGTTCTGAAATAAAATCCTTATCTATTCGATAAAACTGCCACAAAAGTATTCAGCCAGGCTGACTACCATCGAAATACAGCAGAGGTCAACTTAGAAGGGACCATACCAAAGCCTCAATGAACCCAAGAGTGCATTCTACATTTATAGCTTAAACTCTACTTGGAAACATGTGACCTATACTTTGAGAATTTGGTGGTTTTTGGAATAATTATTACTATAATCATATTCACACCCTAGAGAGAGAGAGCTACAGTACATGTGCCCAATGTTTGTAATAATTGTGAAAACATATTTCAAAGCCATTTCAGTTCTTTTAGATCGTGATGGTATCATCAGGATAGGGATGTTTCGTCTTTCCTTCATGTAATTACTCTACAGTTCCTCATGTTGCATCATTGAGTTTTTGTTTCAATTATACTAGCTGTACATACCTCTCAACTAAGCAGAGCTGACCATGGATCACTTTACAGTTAAGCTATTAAAGATCGAGTATCACATGTGGTCCAAGTTTTTCTCTACTATCATGTACGTCAAAGGGCCCTTTTACAACATGACTATGAACATTATTACATTATTTACATCATTTTTATGTACATTATTATCATGTATTTTATATTATTATCATACATATTATTAATGTGTACTTTTATATTATCATTGTGTACTTTTATATTATCATTGTATTTGAGTATATTATCCTTAAACGTACATTATATTATCATTGTGTATTTGCATATTATCTGTGTGTACAGTATGTTATATTATCATTCTGTATTTGTATATTGTCCTCGTGTACTTTATATTATCATTCTGTATTTGTATATTATCATGTACTTTTCTACTAATCATCATTTACCTTTAATAGTTATCATTATGTATTTTTATTTTATCCTTCGGTACTTTATATTATCATTGTAAAAACAAAACCATTAAATTTTAGCTCAATTGCCATGACAACATTATTCACTATGCTGTTGCCAGATGCAATTTCACAAAATACCAACAAATTGGAAAATGAAGATAGTTCAAATTATTATTATTATATATCAAAGATAGTACTATTAAAATGCTATGAGGATGTGGTTTTGATCAACAGGTGCCACCAGAATATTCCTTTGATCAATTTTCCATCTTCACCTGCAAAAGTCCCCAGGGCTTTGCTTAAAGGAATTTTTTAGCAGCAGTTTATTGGATATGTAATATTTTCATCGCCACAGTCCTAGTTCGGGGATTTTTCATCCTATGATTCAGGAGAGGTGAATATTTGAACCTCGCGCCAACTTAATCTAATATATTTTGAACAGTGGAGCACGATGAGCGACTGTGATGTCATCGCGGCACTTCGCAAGCTACACTATAGCGAGGAAAGTTCAAATTTCTGCAAGTAAATCGCGATTTAGATGGGAATTTCCCGGTGAAGTTGCAAGTTAGCAATCGTTAAAACGTTCCAGAACGTTCCCTAACTAGTTCTTCTTTATAATATGTTGTTCAGATATTTGTTATTTGAGAGATTTTGTTCAATCACAGCTGTACCGGAAGTCTGTACACATTCCTTTGTATTGTATCAAGGCCAAGGTTAGAGTGAGATTTTTTGTATTCACAGCCTTACGCAAAGTCTGTACACATTCCTGTGAGCGTATCAAGGCCAAGCTTAGAGTGAGATCTGATCGATTCTGGCCAATGTGTCGTCACCGACGTCGAGTCTCGACTTATTCAGTATTAGATTCGATGACAAAAAATTATATGACCGGAAGGACTGGATCCAATTTTTCACTAAAAATTTTTTTTAACCATTGGAGACTGTGACTTACTTGATCCAAACATTGCACGAAGCCTAAACGAAAAACACATACTTCGATAACCTATTTGTATTTTATGATACAAAAAGGATGGAAAATAGGGGGCCTCAAACTAGCTTCAAAGGTCACATCTGTCAGGGCGAAGCAAAGGTGAATGACAAACATTATATTATAGTGTATAGATCTAACAGGTGAAAGGCAACCCTGACAATAAAATGGGAAAAAATTCTGCTTCTTCTTCTCCTCGTCCTTCCTCCATCCTTCGTTAGTCGGCTTCTGTATTTTGGCTTTATCATGATTGAATACATATGACAAGTAAGGTATGAGACTGTCTAGATTCCTGAGTGCAAAAAGGGGAAGTATATTAAAGATAGGAGCACTCATGCAAAACACTTTGCAAGTCAAACAAGAGAGGTCGGTGATTGAACTAAGAGGCCCTCTGTGAACTATACAGGTAAAAAATCTGTCACCTACTGTAGTGACACCAACAAAAGGTTAGCGGTATTGTCCCAAAACTAGCAAACAGGTGATAAGAAATACTACTAAAGCCTTGCATGGACTACCACCATGTACTTCCTCCTAGAGGTAATGACCCTCAAACCCAGAAAAAGATATTGGAAAGGTCCAGTGAAGTGGGAAAACCTGTGCTAGGAAGTTGACAATCGAAAGAAAATCCAAAAAGTCTGGTATTCGTTGACCATTTTTGGGCGAGGCATTCTAGCATATTTTGGGTGTGGCGTTCTAGCATATTTCGGCAGGTTTTAGTCCTGCAGACCTTGAAAAGTTCATCCGTGTTTTGCTCCCAAATGTGCTAGAGAGCCAATCAATGCTCTCGATCTTGCTTTCAAAGTTGAATGAGCCTTTTACTGCAATGCGCTGTAATTTATGTTGCCTTTTCGGGTGCGGTATCTTATATCTATATATTACATTTCGCACTCTTTAGTGCTGTCTGAGAATTGCTTCTTTCTTTTCTTTTCTTTTCTTTTCTTTTCTTTGTTTTATAGCGTTGGGTGAGAATTACCTTCAGGAAAGTACATAGTGGAAACAATTAGTCATTTTTGGCAATGCTAAAATCGGAGGGTGCGTATCGTTGACCTTTGACAAGGTCAGGGAGGAAGTGAGGAAATACCGATGGTCCAATCTATATAGTGCACAGTACAGTAGAGACTACCTGTAGGAATATCAATTTACTTCTTTTAGTAATTCACAAAAAAAGGTGAAAAAGTCTAAAAGGACAAAGATATCGATAAAGTAAACCTACAGAAAGCAACATGCAACGTGGCAAAGTAATCATGTTTCTGAAGTGCAGGAGGTCTACATAACCTCATTGTGCAGGAGATCTACAGTACCTCACTGTGAAAAACACCTTTCTGTAGTGCAGGTCTACAGGACCTCATTTTGAGAATCACTTCTCTATAGTGCAGGCGGTCTACGGTACCTCATTGTGCAAAACACCTTTCTATAGTGCAGGTTTACAGTACCTCATTGTGAGAATCACATTCCTGTCGTTCAGGAGGTCTATAGTACCTCATTGTGAGAAACACCTTTCTACCGTATAGTGCAGGTCTACAGTACCTCATTGTGAGAATTAAGTTTCTGTAGTGCCGGAGGTTTACAGTACCTCATTGTGAGAAACACCTTTCTATAGTGCAGGTGGTCTACAGTACATCATTTGTGAGAATCAAGTTTCTGTAGTGCAGGAGGTTTACAGTACCTTATTGTGAGACACACATTTCTGTAGTTCAGGAGGTCTATAGTACCTCATTGTGAGAATCACCTTTCTATAGTGCAGGTCTACAGTACCTCATTGTGAGAATCACATTTCAATAGTGCAGGAGGTCTATAGTACCTCATTGTGAGAAACACCTTTCTATAGTGCAGGTCTACAGTACCTCATTCTGAGAATCACTTCTCTATAGTGCAGGCGGTCTACGGTACCTCATTGTGCAAAACACCTTTCTATAGTGCAGGTCTACAGTACCTCATTGTGAGAATCACATTTCAATAGTGCAGGAGGTCAACTCTGCCTCATTGTGAGAATCAAGTTTATGTAGTGCAGGAGGTCTACAGTACCTCATTGTGCAGGAGGTTTACAGTACCTCATTGTGAGAATCACGTTTCGATGCGACTGTTTATCCATACTTTTCATATTAAACAGACGAGGGTAATGAAATTGCTATAACATATATAAAAGGAAATTCCAGCCATTTATGAGAAGAACTTTAAGACAATGAGATGGGTATCACTGTGACATAGAGTACAGTAGTTGATACATAACAGAGAATAACAAACCAGTCTGTGATATCCAAGACATTTAATTTACTTACAGGGCGTGTGTCTCGCAGTTAATTCAAACCACCACCACTGTGGCAAGTCAGTTCAGACTAAAGGATATCAAATAGACGGTAAAATTTATCATCTTTACGGAATAATTCCAGATTTTCTTTCAGAGGGATTTTAAATAAATTTGTGATGGTACATTCAGTACTACAATCCCATTTGTAAACAACTTAGTTTATCATGTAGCTTGACAAGTCTAGTTTCATTTCAAAGCAACAAACTTAGCATTAAAGTGAATGATTTTTTTATTGTACTTTTTGTCAATTATATTGCTTTAAGGTACAAGATTAATACCGATCTATGTAAAGGTGTCCAACCGACAACATTTTTTAAGCGCTGAAGTCAACTCTATATTCACTTGCTCATTAAGCTTCACTTTAATATAATTTAATTAGATTTTAGAATTTAATTCAGATTAATACTGAGCTATGTAAAAGTGACCAAGTTCCAAAATGTTTAAGACTTAAAGTAAACACTAATCTATCTCATTTGTCCAACTACTACATCGCTCTGGTGGCAAAATTGTATTTCTATAAACAACTCTCCCTTTTCATTTTTTAGATAATACCCTACCTAGATTGCTCTCAGATGACCGACCTCCCCATAGCAATAGTATTGGAGTATACATTTCAAGGAGCTGACTCCACTTGACATGTTTTATAGCACTTCCGTCTAGCTCGATCAAGAATTATTCACAGACCATTACTTCAGGTAGCGTAAGATATTAGTGGAATCAAATGTTCCAGTTGACTGACAGGCAATTAAAATTCCCATTTTCGTGGCGCATCTCGTTCTCCTCTCTCATCAGAGAATGTAACGTTCCCTAATTCCAATGCCACTTAATTTATTCATAGAAGATTGGGGTACTAACCTGAATCAGTTTCACTATTGTCTGAAAAAACCTAACTCCCAGCTCTATTTTAGTACATTGTTTGAGGAGACATTGCAACGTATTCTTTGGTAATGCATTTTTATCATTTCTAAATTTTCTGTTCGATATTCAAAAGTGCAGGTCAGAGGCACGTTCTCGTAAGGGCTATACATCTGCGGTCAGAGGCCAGCACTCTCGTAAGGGCTCTAGTTCTGGAATGCATTGTGATGAGCTACGTAGAATTTCACATTTGTCTATTTGATATTTAATGTGCAGTTGTTTGGTACAAATTTCACTTCAACAAACATGGTGTTTTCTTCTCATGGTTATAATTTTAGAGCAGGCTAGGCTACTTTATCTTCCATATCAAAGTGTGGTAGTCTTGCCTTAAGTAGTAACATTATCATTGTTTTGACAAACAACAACGTCAATGTTATAAGATTTTGTTGCTCTCTCAAAAAATATGTGCTAACAAACTCCCACTTTTCTACTTTGTTAATTCATTTCCTGAAAAATCAAAATCACTACTGGTCAGTAAGAACCACTGTTGCAATGAATCACAACTTGAGTAAATAAGAAGACCTTGCATACTATCTACAATGGGGACTGAGCATGTGATTGTCATGTGATTGTCATTCACTCTACAAAACTTTAATTCATAAACCTCCACCCTTTTTCTCCAAGACACTTGTATGGATAATATTTCGCCACACTTACTGTACAGTAGTTTTTTCTGCTAGCACTTGATTAAAACGTAGCTTCCTCCTTGCTTCCCACTTCGACAGCTCAAGTTTTTTTTCTTTCTTTTTTTTGATAGATTAAAGATGATACCAACCAAAGAAATGCACTTTGTTGAGCACACTCATGGGTAGGCACAATATGCAACATCAACATTAGGTGCAACGTTGAGGACTTACTAATCCCAAAGAATCCTTAGACGGGGGAAACCACTTCACTAATAACCTATTACTCATTTGCATGTTTACTATGCCTTCTTTTGATGGCCAATTTACTTTCCTTTGACATCAAGATTCTCTTCTCTTTCTTCTTTTCTTTTTTTGTAAACGGAAAGTAGATGTCACCTTCAACCGTAAAACTTCGACTGTAAAATCTGTTTTAGTAAAATTACAAAGAAAATTGAAAGTACCATACTCACAGTGGTTTCCACTTCGCTGACCGAACGACGTCGGAATAAGTACGAGTAGGGTAATGTATAGAGGGCAGCAGACTGCTATATAAGGAAGATCGTTGTTATTGTCTAATCGATGCACGAGTAAGACCTGCAAGATGACAAAATGAATAACTTGGTTCAGTGGTACTTTCCCAATAGAGATCTTCGATCAGGTTCTATAAATCTAGCGACAGAAAAGTCTGTCACAGAGTCTAAGAGTGATGGAAAAAATGCCTAACATATTATTTAAATATCAGGCTTTTGAAACTTAAGGTCCAAGAGGTTTTAATGCTCTTCCCGCCACATGTCCACGGGTACTAGTCAATCTCCTACCGTCTTTAAAAGTCGATTCAAAACACATTTATTCAAAACTGCTCAAAATTGTTGTATTAAGTTTTGTCATTTTGAAAAGTTTCAAAGTTCAAGTTGTTGTAGTTTTGTAATAGCACCTGTGAATGTTGTAATGATGGATATTGTTGCACTTCATTAATATTGTTTGCATTATTAATATTATCATCAACTTCAAACTTCTTGCAACATTAAAACTCAGATCTATAAGTGAGTAAAAAGGAATTCACTACTCTTTGCAAAGTTAAGGCATTAATTCGTAACAACAGTATACAGTACGTACTGTGCTGTACATATGTTAACACAATACAAATGAAAGACAAGTAAAGTCCTCTGTTTATTTTTGTCTACTCAAAATCAGAAGATCCTTGACCTAGCTGATAGCATGTATTTTTGTGATGCTTTAAATATCTGAAAACATTATTAGATAAATACCAATGATATCACAGAAGGGCACCTCCTAATATGATTTCGATATCCCTTGGGATGCCAAATGAGTCAATAATTAAGTTAATTAAAGTAAACTTCTTTTTTCTTTTCTTGTTTTCAAGTCTGTCATGTTTATTTCTGCTCTCCAGCAGTGTAGTAGTGATCTTTGACAGTTAGATCTAATGTCACTTGAAGACTGAATGACTCTATTCTCCTGTGAGGTGCAAACCAAGTCAAAAATTCCTTGTTTTTAATATATATAATTTTTATGTCTACAGCTCATTCAATTCTCTCCAGTAGTTTCCTTTGACAGTTCTTGAAGACTGAAGGAGCCAGTGCACCTTCAAGAAAACGATATGAGATATTAAAATGATGTGATATATGGTACAAATTCTGATGAATATTCAGTGTGCAATTTGCATATTAATATCAAGCATTGTAAACTGACATTCTGTAATCCTATAATGCTCAAGATAAAGTTACCATTTTAGATCTATTTATGGAAGAGTTAAGTCTGTGGGTTGTACAGGAACTCTCCAGATTAAATACACATATTCTTCTGTTGGATATATGGGGCCTACAGAATATTGTAGGATTGTAGGATGGTGGGCTCATAATTGACGCACGACTTAAGGATTTGATCAACGATGTCTATCAAGGAAAAATCAAAATCACTCAACTGTATGCGTTTTTGGTATGTTTAGTTCCTCAGAAATCCAATGATTTCGAAATATTTATTGTTCTGTGCCTACACAATGTACAATTCAGCAGAATTTGACTACAAAATGTCTGCCGTGTCAAGTTCTTTCATACACCCAAATTGACACATTCCTTGATAAGCTAACTGTAATTTTTGTGTAAGTTTACATCCATTGACTCTGGATGCTATTTGCTATGCTCTGAGCCTCTAAGCTCAGACAGGTCAGGTCCCAGAGAGTAGTGGTATTAAATTGAGGTAGCTTTGGTTATTTTTACGGAGTTAAATTTTCAAATGCCAAAAATATGTGCAAAACTGGGGAGAAGGGTGTTAAAAGCTTAAAAAAAAAACACAATTTGGTTATCATGTACCTGAAAGGGATTCAAACTCATGAAGTATGTAACACTGTTTGGCTGCAAAAAGTTTAGGTTGCCTGCTGTATCGTTGCTAGTAATAATTGATGGTGCATCAATTTATACGAAGGTGCCTCAATTATGAAGCCTTAACTATACTGTACATGGATTTGCAAGTGTACTGCAAGTAGGCTGAAAAAGTTACACTAAAATTCCTACCTTCGCTTGATGAGTCCAAAGAGGACGAAACCGGACCGTGAAGTGGAAATGTAATACTGTAATGATCCCTATATGTTAAACATCATTGTGACAAAAAGCCCGTTCCTTCATTGACGGTGCCATGAGGTCACACCAAATAATGCAGTGAGCCACAATGCCCAACTGATGATGACCCTAACTCAGCCATTGTTGTTAAGTGCCTGTAAATCATGGATAGTGGTGTAGTATGCCTATAGATGCTTAAGACTACCGTATATACGACAGACCACTTTATTGCCAGTTTTAAGTCACATCTGTATCAGTTGGGAAAACTGAACAACATTGTAGCAATGTTGTTTACTACTGACAGTCAGCAGTGTGTCGTGGTTCAACACTCAAACTGCTGTTTTAACGAATGTTACCCATCCCAGGGGGGAATAAATTTGTAAGTGACCTAATGGAGCTCCAATTCATTAGCAGCAAACAGTCTTTTATTGCACTGATTAGTCAGTCAGTGTGGTCGGTCAGTCAGTCGGTCAGTAAGTCAGTCGTAACTGATTAGTCGGTCAGTGTAGTCGGTCAGTCAGTCAGTCAGTCATTTATAACTGATTAGTTGGTCAGTATAGTCAGTCAGTCAGTTGGTCAGTTGCACCCGATTAGTCGGTAAGTTGTAAGTCCGTAGTTCCCGACAATAACAAAATTATTGCACAACGGTCGAGTCGCGTTTCACTGTACAACTATATTGTTTACTATGTTAACACTATGAAATCAATTTGTCACAGAATTGTTCTCCTTTTGTGTATGTTGCAGCAATTATTATTACTGCAGTGCAAACATCGTCTTACAGAAGGCAGCAGCTTGAAAAAAAGTGTCTGATTTCAGTAACCTACAAAGAAGTACTTGTGAACCTTCTAATAAATACGCCAGACATCTCCGTATTGTAAATCAAGGACTCAGAGGAAGCGTGTTCGCTTAAAGCTTCGCTTGTAAAATCAGGATTGTTAACTACAAGGAGGATGACATCTAATGACTCCATCCATCCTCAGTAAATTTACAACTTATGAAATCTTCACCATTGAATGCAAGTTTTTAGTCCTTAGAATGATAACCTCAGAAACGTGAGTTTGATTTTAATAAGGATGAACAGAGCTTTCTGGAAGCATGAAAAAAAGTGTCACATTGTTTTCTACTCCCAGAGACAAATTGAGAAAAGAAATTTAAAGAAAAGAAATCAACAACAACAGCAGGAAAATAATAAAGTAGAGGTTAGAGAATACCCACAAATTTTAAATCTGCAATTATGCTAAGCAATCACGTGAAAGTTGACGATTCGATCTACGTAATATATGGCTGAAGTTGACAGGAGCAGGAATTATTGTTGATGGGAGTACAAAGGTCTAACAGTCAGTGTGTACAGGTATATTAAGTCAATCTTCTCATCTTACCAACTATATCTGTAGAAGGATCGGGTATTGCATAAACTCTGGGAAATTTGCACAAAATCGCAAGAAAATATGAGTGTTAATGAGTCAGATGTTTTGCATTGATATTTGGTGAATTGTGATTACTATTCGATATGTACAGAACCTATTATGATACAATCTAGTCATGTTTTAATTTACAAAAAATAATGAATAACTTTTAGAAACCCAAAAAACCTGGGTTGTTTTCCAGTTTTGCCTATTACAATAATGTGGCTTAGTACTACTTTTTGCATGTGATTATGTAAACTACGTGATTGAGCGATGGCACTTTTATATCTTAATGGTATTAAATTACTGTCGTTATGACTCATTAACCTTCGTTCATTGCGCAAACACATTAGCACGGTATCTTCGATTAATTTCAACCGTAGACTGTAGGAGTACCGGTGCTGCAACGCTAGATAGAACCATGGAAAGATTGGCGAGTTAACGTCAATTTCTGCAGAACCGGGATCTCCACTCCCTAGATGCCAGAAGATTTG
>KN887626.1:38334-49396 GCA_000934455.1 Apostichopus parvimensis | reverse complement strand
GGTGTAATTTTCTGACAAAATGGCGATGACACCTATTTATTCTTCGTTTATCTGCAAATTAGCAATGCCTGGAAATGGTCATTTCCGGCGATCTAGGGAGTATCTTTACTCAAAAAATTTCTGTACGCTCCGCTCCAACCTGTGGTGGCGCTCCGCTTAGATAGTGTAGAAAGCGCCCCTACAGACCATTCTCACCCCCCCCCGACCAATACCCCTAGCTCTGCCACTGTATATTAAGTCAATCTTCTCATCTTACCACCTATATCTGTAAAAGGATTGGGTATTGCATAAACTCTGGGAAATTTGCACAAAATCGCAGAGAAATATGAGTGTTAATGAGTCAACCGTTTTGCGTTGATATTTGGTGAATCGTGATTACTATTCAATATGTACAGAACCTATAATGATACACTCTAGCCATGTTTTAATTTACAAAAAAAAAATGAATAACTTGTTAAAACCAAAAAACCTAGGTTGTTTTCCAGTTGGTCGATTTCCAGTTGGTTTCCAGTTTTAGGTTGTTTCCAGTTTTAGGTGGTTTCCAGTTTTAGGTTTGTAGGTTGTTTTCCAGTTTTGCCTATTACAATTGTGTGGCATAGTAATACTTGTTTGCATGGGATTATGTAAACTACGTGATTGAGCGATGGCACTTTTATATATTAATGGTATTAAATTACTGTCTCATTATGACTCATTATGACTCGTTATGACTCATTAACCTTCATTCATTGCGCAAACACATTAGCACGGTATCTTCGATTGATTCAACCGTAGACTGTAGGAGTACCGGTGCTGCAACACTAGATAGAACCATGGAAAGATTGGCGAGTTAACGTCAATTTCTGCAGAACCGGGATCTCCACTCCCTAGATGCCAGAAGATTTGCAAGACTTCTAGAAACAAGTGGCTGTCCATAGAAATATCCTCACCTGTGCTGTACAGTATACGAGTACTGTGTACTACGTGTGTGTGTACTGTATGTATAGAATATGTCACATGTGGTATGGCGGGTATATGATAACTTAGTAAAGATCAACACACCAGAAAGATGTAATTCTGTGTAAATTGTCAGATTTAAGGTGCAGCCTGTACAATAATAATATGTACGTAATACACTCTCATTGACAGTCATAGAAAACCATTAACACACATTCACACAATCAGTAGAATCACTGTGGCTTAGTGGTACAGCTGTACGTCTGAAACACAAAGGTCTGGGTTCGATTCGTACTTCGCTTGATGAGTCCCAAGAGGACGAAACCGGACCGTGAAGCCGAATTTCTCTGATGTGTTAATCTTTAATAAATATTCTCTGTCAACAATTGTAAACATTTTGTGAATTTATCTAAACCGAATCATGACACCCACTGTAAATGGTTTCAAAACTCATATATGACTACTTAAAGGTCCTCAGTGTTGGCCCCAAATTACAGCCAGCACACCAGAGATCGGTAGAAATTATGCTAGTTTTTCCAACATATTTTCATGGACTCTGATCCTCCCAAATTTAGTTCCAGGGATTGAGGGATAATCGATTAAAAAAAATTGACCAGTTGGCGTTTCAGTTGATACTGTACCTACTTTTGTAGTGACATTAACATGACTTTTTTTTTGGTAATTTGAGCTTGGTGACCCTAATTTTCTAGCATATTTGGGGGCAATTCTGATGACCGGATACACATGTAGACTAGACTATGATGTAGCTAGTTATTTACCCGGTATGATCACTCAAAATTTATAAATTAGTTTCACTATCATGAAGAGACAATAGCGCCAAGTGTTCAACGTTCCATGAATGAACATGCTGAAGAGCGTTTTCTAATTGACGTGGGATTTTTTTTTTTCGCCTTGTTTCAAAGAATTTCAGGATTCTCACTTCTCACGCAAAGACTGGTATGACCTTTAACTGCCATTTATCTGCTAGATTTTGAAACAGCTATGTTATCAGCTTTATCGGTATATAAATAACGAGTGTGGAATTCGGTTTATAAATAACGAGTGTATTACGGAGGAACTGGCCCCTTTGGCAAGTTTTCCTGCAGTCAGTGAAGATCCAGGACGGAGAGAAAACCTCAGGACCCTGAATGAAGGGGAAGGAGTCACTAACTACTTACTCAGCTCACAATTATAAGGAATGAGACGTAACTATGATGCCAAAGCTGGGTTTATCACCAAAGGCTTGGCATACCATTTAATGCCAAAGACAGAATTTGAACATACAAACATTTCACAAGACTTAATTTCGTACTGTATATTATATAGGAAGACATTAACTTTAATCTTGTGAAACTCGGTACAGTACATTCCACCCACCCAATAACATGCCGCCACCCCCCTCCCCCACCCCTGCCCCCGTCCACTTATGATTGTCACGATCATCAATCTTTGAAGCAAATCACTTTTTCTTTAATTTATATGTTGCATTATATTTTGCTTTAGAAGACGTTTATACATTCAACCTTAAGTGTTACCCTAGTAATGAACAAAACTGTACAAGCTTCCTTTTGATTAAAGTCTTTATGACTCTTTGGCTTTTCTTTGGCTGTATGCTAACTCAGAAGAATAGATTCTCTAATTGTATATCGATCAAATATATATACTGTACTGTATCTTACACAGTGTGGCACATGAAAGGCAAACGCACTGAAATGACATGTCGAGGGGGGGGGGGAATTGAAATACAGTATACTCACCTCAAAGGTTAAAAGAGGGACAACGAGGGCAAGGGCCCCTACAGCTGCTCTTAAGTGGGCCCTCCTCTGTTCAGCCATTAGATCTGGGGCCCTGAGAATTAGTATGGACCAGATGATGTAATAGAGCACTATGAGGCACATTAGACAGGTGAGAATCCAGACAGGAATGAAGACAGCCTGAAAATAGAAAGGAGTAGTTCAGTTAATACAATAAATGAACAAAATGTAAACATCAACCGAAAGTTTTACCCATTTGAAGAAACCCAGAAAGACTAAAGTCAGTTGACTTACTTTAGTGAGGCCTTGGCACCAGTTTACATAAGAACATTTAACAGTAAAACTGATTATTAAAGTGGAGTTGACCATTACTGACTTCAAGTGATCAGCTAGGTTCTTAGACAGTCTATAATCCTGATCAAGTAGGAAGTTCATCCAAGCTTTTATTCGGGCAGTAATCATGTTTACAAGGTTTTCAGTTTTTTTTTTTCTTACTTTCTTTGATCGCAGATGACTTTTGACCTCCACCAATTTCCATAGGATTCTTGTATGATGAACACACCAACTATGAACTCCAAACTATGATTTTCCTTTGAGTTTGATCGGGTAAATTTCCCTACTTGGATCAGATCTGAATCATCCTGTTGTGGTTTATATTTAGGTCGGGTAACTTTGACAATCTAAACATTTATTAGCAGTGATATATGAAAGCATTCATATGCTATTGAATATTTGTCTGCTTGGTAGATCTAAGTAAGCAGGCCTATTCAAATTATTTCCACAGAAAAAGAAAATGAGCTTGTGAAAGTGTTGCCCAACAAGGTAGAACCTAATAAAAGCCCAAATCTGACATACAGTATATGCACATATCTTGCATTAATACTCTTAACATGTCGTAAATTTCACACACGTCGTGTTTTAAGCATTACTGTCCAATTATCATACTTCTCTAGCTGTGAAAAACTTCCTATATAAATCCATTTTTTATGTATTTTTATTTATGTGAGATGCCAACATTTTGTAATTTTTTCCCCCCGCTTTTCATCACTTTTTTTTTTTTTACGAAAATTATGAATATAATTGGAAAGAGCATGAAATGCAGTTTATAGGTCACCCTTGGTGTTTTGAATTTGGATGTGTCCTAGGACATGAATGTAGGGTATATATTCAACCTTTTTAAGTATGATTTACCAATAACACATGATTCATGTATAAATGTGTGTCAGATTCTAACTCATGGATTGATTGCCGGTAGCATATTTAATGTGGAGATTGTATGCATCGATTTTCAAGGTAAATCCAATAAAATTATTGAAGTATATTTTTTTCACACCCTGCTTCTTTAGCCGTTGTCAATAAGTCTCTCGCAAATAAATAGAATATTAAAAGTGCGAATCATCATCATCAAATGATTCACGGCTCCTTAGATCTATGTTTTCTATTATGCTATTAAATTTACCACATTTTTATCACATTTTCTAGTCCGGGCCTTCAATTGTATGTACAGTAGGTGCTTATAGGATCAATATTCAAATGTTGAATGGATGTTAATAAAAATGGAACCAAAACATAAAAAGGACGTTGACTGATTTTGCCCCAAGTGTCTTTAAGAGCAGCCATTTATATTCAAAATGGGTTCTTAGAATCTCTGTTATAATCCTTTTCATCTTTCAAACTTCTGATCCTCCATCTTATTACTTATTTGTTCATGTTTTCATGATTGTACATTTTTACGTCTTTTATGCATCATTATTATGTTTCCTATTTATAAATTTTGTAATTTATACTGGAATAAAGAAATTGAAAAAAAAAAATTAACTGACATTAAAGTACAGTTCTGTGAACAATTAAAAATCATATCAGTTATTAATTTTTCCTTCCTCAATAGTTCATGTGAACCCATGGATGTTAAGGTTTAATATCAGATCTTAAGGGTAAAAATGTGGTTGAGTAGATCTTAAAAGAGCATTAACTAAAAAAAAACAGGTTGATCAATAATGACATATCATAATTAAAAATTTGTTGTTGTTGGAAGGGAGATGGAAGCAGGAGAGAGAAGGAGAGCTGCCCAAATAGAGGAACAGTACCATCAATTGAAGTGGGAGATGGATGCTTGAAAGTGTAAGGTAACTGATTAAACCTCAAGCTCAAGGATAAACTTACACTTCACCGCCATTAAGTACTTATGAGACTATATGTTGAGTACTGACAGTATGAGTACTATAGTTGAGTACTAAATGAGTACTATAGTTGAGTAATTATGAGACTTTATGTTGAGTAGTTTTCAGGATGAGTACTATCGTTGAGTACTTATGAGTTGAGTACTTATGAGACTATCCTGTATGTTGAGTACTTATGAGTACTTATGAGACTACAGTATATGTTGAGTACTGACAGTATGAGTACTATAGTTGAGTACTTATGAGACTATATGTTGAGAACTTACAGTATGAGTACTATATAATTGAGTACTTATGAGACTATATGTTGAGTACTAATGAACAGGGGTTTAGGCAGCCAGGCAGCCAGCCGTCTGTTGCACGGCCGGTTTCGCAAAATGACGGCCTATTTCTCAGTGCACAGCTTGCAAAATGTATATAAAGCCGTGCAAAGTTTCCACTACTTAGTACGCAAATATACAGAGTCACAGAAATGAGACAACGATGTCAATATTGTATTGGTTTTCTTCTTTTTGTTCCAGACTTTCCCTAATTTTAACAAAGTTTCTAAGGGAACGTTGCCCCCTTAACTCCCACAAGGGCCCCTAAAGCGGGGCCCTTGAACCCCGCCGTGAGTACTTCATCTTGCTTTATACAATACATTTACTAGTTTATTGAGTATATGGATATGAGTACAGGCATATAATATGCTAGAATATGCTAGAATATGCTAGAATACAAGTTTCAGGTATGCATGAACTCAGAAACGGTTTGCCTCTACTGTAATTATAAAATGCACTTTTTGTCAAAATTTTACCCCTTTGCAGAGATTGCGCAGATGGAAATTCTATATTTACAAATATATATTTGGTATTTTGACCAAAACGATGGAGCCAAAAACATGAATAGAAGACATGCACAAACAAACCTTGACCTCAATATGTAATTAGGCCTATTGAGATACAATAACAATAATAATAAAACTAATTAATTTAACAATAATAATAATAATAATAATACTATAAACATCATGAATAACATTCGCTGGACTGGTACAGTCATGGATTCTACTTACATACAGTGGTCTAATGAAGGATCAAGAGGGTATTGGTTAAATCGGTGATTCCTTCGAACCACTCGCTTTGCTATTCGCAAAATGTTATTCTTCTACAGACATTACATAAGGTTATTAATTCATATTGACTGTATGAAATGCATATAACTACTGCAAAACAGCCCTACTTTATAGGGCCTACAGTTTATGAAATTACAGGTTAAGATATTTGTCTGTGCATGCATCCAAGACCAAGTAATGTTCCTTCATGTCATTGACAAACATGTAATTGTCTATTTTTCTTCTTTTTTTAATATTCCCTCGATCTCTACGAATGGGCCAAAATTTTGACAAATAAGTACATGTTTATGATTGTCTGATTATTTCCAACCTGATAATGGGTAATTTTTTTTTTTTTTTTTTTTTTTTTTTTTTTTTTATTTAAAAAAAAAATTATTTTTACTTATGACCAATTGTCCAAGGCAACCAAAAGTTACTAGCTGTTGACATCAAATTCACATTGCATTGTAACATAATATACAGTACCCCAATATAGGTTAAAAGATATAAATTTGTGTCACCCACTAAGCTGGTGTTCTATTCCCCTTACCAGGTAGTGTACATATTTGGCCATTAATTATGATATGTTGCTATATATTTATTCGGACAATCAAAATGTATGTACATGCATTCTGGTTATCCAAGGGAAAACCAAAATAAGATCATTAAAAAATTTCCACTGTTGATAGCACACAAATATGAGTGATCAGACCATTAACATTGTATGCGTACTGAGGCGTAAACCGATTCTTGCCATTGACAGTGATACTACAAAATTAATGTTAATATCGAACGTGTTAATGTGCAACAGAAGACATTAAGTAATGTTCCAACACGACTAGCTACTTTAAGTGACAGACGTACACATCTGTCTAGACACACAGAAACATGTGTCGTGACTAAACTAAATAAATAAATTTGATGCATAAACCAGTGCTAGTTCAAAAGATGGTTACTACAGGTACAGTAAGTACTGTACTGTAAGTTGAATCTCAAATTTGACAGAGTTTGAATATGTACAGACAAATGAAAAGTCTGCGTCATTCCAAAAGACACTATAGAAACTATAGAAAGGGGCCATTCCAACTTGCATGGGCATACAGGTCGACTATATCTAATTTCAGTTGAACCATGGAGGTTAAGTTAATAAGCAGCAGTGCATATATTTCAATTGTGGCATTTTCTGTGCATCCATATTGCACCAAACAACTGTTTAAACGAGAAAAACAAATTTTAATACCTCTCTTTTTTCTTTTTTTTCTGTGGAATGCAACAACTATATTGTATATAGTTGGTTCAATGCTTTCAAGGACACTTGTAGTGACACAAAGTTGAACCACTTCATTATTAATGAAACGACAAAAATTACTGTAAATGTAACCGTACGGGTATTTGGTTTCAAAAGCTGGAACAGTATCCTTTTTTAGCCTTCAGTGTTTGAGAAACAATAAGACTTACAATTATACAAATTTATTTTCAAGAGGACAATTTTGCAAGGCCGGCAGGGCAAGTAAGGAGGAGATGGATGGACCATTCTCTAGTTCTCCCATGGGTCATTCACTTTCACAAATTTGAAATTCAAACCGGCACCCAATCATTTGTCTTTATATGGTTAAATACAAAAATACAAATTTGAAATTTAAAACAATTTGTATTCCAGACGGAGTGAGTAAAATGAGAGTACGATTGTTGTGCGAAGACAGGAAAGATATGGAGTGCATTATAAGTAAAATAAGGCTTATCGCTACAAATATTGCAAATGTGTGGTTTACTCAAGATTTATTTTGCCACATATTTCTAGGATCACATCCAAGTGATTTAGATGTAGGTGTAGGCTACTGTAGGCCAAATAACTGTACCATCAATCAGAGAAGACAATTTCTCTTACGATTGTCAATAATTCTTTCTTGCTTTCATCCTGTTTCTTGAATCCCATTTTGTATTTTGGCCATTCTTGGGGGAAAAGATTCTTCTTTCCCCCTTCTTATAAATGACACTTAAGTTTAATAAGAACACAGTACTTTGGAAAGCCTAGGCCAAAAAACCATTAGAGAAAATTGTGACTGAAATCCGACATAATTCTCGTATATATATCTATATATATCTATATATATATCTATATATATCGATTTTCCTGAGAATTATAATCATTCCTAAAGCCTTTCACAAGATGTGTACATTAGCGCAGGATTTAAACGACCATTATAGCATGCCTTAGAACATTACTTCATTTCAGTAAAATATTTAGAAAAGGAGCATCTTCAGAGATGGAACTGACTGCATATTAAGTTGATACAAATCCCCTCCACCGTTAGTTATCCAACTAATGTACATTAATGTCACACCATCAAGCCATTTCAAGGGACCTATTAGGTACATTCGAAAACCACCAGTTCAGCAATTAATTTTCCGCTGCAAATTTCATGATCCAGACACAGAAAAAATGCACTGGGATTACTTTGCATAATTTATTGCTTGTAAAATATTTGACATAGATGAAATAATAATTCTACATTATTCAAGCAACATTTTTACATTAACTTTAGTACAGGAATATTCATACTATTGATTAGTGAAAGTTATATTAATTTAAGTCAAAGAAATATACAAATGGAACAGTCAAGATTTATTTTAAAAGACAAACTTAGGCTGTTAATGATGTCACATTATGGTTAAGAGGTGTGAACACTTTAATCAGCTACAGTATTTATAGTATGTAAACCCATGGTGTGTATTATAGATCATTTTTACATTTCTTAAGGGGGAGGGGAGAGGGAAGGGGCAGGCCTAGAAATTTCACATTAGTTTTAGCTACTTGCCAAAAAAACAAAAACCCACCAAGTGCTTCAAAAAACTACGGGATAAAAACCAGTTTGTACTGACAATTCCTGGATCACAACACAAATGTACAGGCTCTTCGGAGCAGCCCCTTAATATTTGCCAATGACAGGAACAGAATTCATGCGCAGAAATATGCAAGCACCTCTTTTGTTTTTTCCAACTGGCAATCAGCAAGTAGTTAAAATAAATTGCATCTTGAGGCTTGGAATGTAGAATGGTCCCACATTGATGGAAGGGGGGGGGCATAACCTAGACCTTCCAGCTATCCCACAATTTGCAGCATTTTTTGGTCGTTTAATGGCGTGTCACTTTATGTACACTTTAGACACAACATATACGTTTACCTGATATGGTAGAGCCAAAAATCCGCAATAATTACTTCAGTTCAGCTGATCCCCATTGCACAAATACAAAGGCATAAAATATTCTGCCAGTATGTAGTGTTATGAATATTTAATGTGTGCATATATGTTACAGTTTCAAACCAAAGAGCTAGTGCTTTTTAAGTATTTCTAAGTATTTTGCTTGGGGTGGGGGAGAGGGATGGGGTTGGGGGCATCGACGGGGGATGGGATGTTATCTTGCATAGTAACTTTAACTACCACATTTTATTATCCTTAAAAAGGAAATCACAAATATCAGTGAGGGGGGAGGGCGGGATGGGAGATTCCTCTATCCTGCTGTTAATCCGGTGCTGTGGCCGAGTGGATAAAGGCGGTGGCATTCAAAGCAATGAGGCTTAGCAATCGGGAGGATCAGGATTCGATCCCCGGTTGGGTCATATAGTAAGGTGGGTTTTTCAAACAAGAGCAATCTACAGTTTTCCCATCTGAAATGATTCTCTAACTTGAAAAGATTCCAAATTTTGAGCTAAAATGATGAATTGGAAGCCGCCCGACTGAAAGTTGTAAGATTTCCATAAGCCCTTGGGGGTTTCTCCCGCCTAAGTGTCGTAAAAACAACTGCCAGATTATTATTATATTATTATTATCATTATTATTATTATTCTGAAAGAACAGGCCAGTATACAGCCATAAATTTGGCTGACTTGTTCAACATTTTTAGGGTCAGCGACTGAAGTTTAGTTATCTCGTCAATTTCCCAATCCACACCTCTGCATCCAAACTTTGACAAAGAGCCATGTCTTCAACTTTTTTTCTTTCCTGTTGTTAAAAATAGTTAAACTCCTTAAAGGTCACCAAGAGTCTATTGCCCACTTTTTAACCTGCTAAACTTTGCACAAAGGAAATTTTGATTAATCTTTAATTCTCAATAGAATTTTTAGATCTATTGATGAACCTTGAATGCGACAAAAGATGCATGGAACATCTGAGAAAGGCGGAAAAAAAAGGGGGAAAACACAATTTGCTTTGAAAATACATGGTTAAAAATTGATGATTTAAAGTTTAACATTGTAAAAGTCTACATGTCTGAGTTGAGAAGGAGGTGATGGGGAGGTTGTTGTAATTGCATCAGGGATTATTTCTGCTCTGGGGGATTAAAGGACTGACTTTCTCTTCAAAATTTACTTTCTTACTTACTTCCGATCTTTCTGTTATCTTACAGGGATGCCGCACTACTATAAGCCCAAAAGTATTTTATAAAATCTTTTACTCCTTTTGCCTTCGCACTTAAGGTACTTAAACTATATTTTATTATCTGTTGTCCTTTTGTTCAGTGATAAGTTTATGATAAAGAATGAAGAAATAGCATTAAAACACAAAATAAAATGACCTACTGTATAAAGAGCCATGCCAACTAAGAAAAGAGGTGAAAAAACAAAAATGGTATAACAGGGATGAGGGTCATTTGAATTATTCGAGAGGTTTTGAGCGATACCTCGGGAAGGTCATGATGTCATCAAAAATGGCATTCTCGATTTCTCACAGTGTCCTTGAGTCAATATCAGTTCATCTTATGGCATGCATTTTCAATCCTCTTCGTTCTTTTAAGAGCATTCTACAAAATGACTCAAATTGAAGGACATCTGAATCACTGACAGCATAAAAAATTTACAGAAGAAAAAAAGAAGAAACAAAATATGAAGAATGGACGAGTGTGTAACCTCATATCAATCTCTGATAAAGAAAGACAGCACAATTTGATTCAGTGGTAGGCCTGTGTACACACGCATGTTTGACATCAAGAGAAATAGGAGAACCTTTTGGGGGGCCGTTTGGGACTTAACGAGTAACGGATCTGCACCGAGATATTACCCATTCACGTACTGACTCACTTGCACCTGAGTTACAGTGTCT
>KN887626.1:25404-37809 GCA_000934455.1 Apostichopus parvimensis | reverse complement strand
CAGTCATGACCTTCTACTGCAGTTCACAAACAACACATAAATTATTCTAGGGGAATAATATCCTTTTGTGGTTCCACATGGCATGTTCACTTAATATGAATTGCAAAATTCTTTCGGAAACAAAATTACGACTGGATAATGTATGGAATAACATCCTTGGGAGCCCATTAAATAAAAGATAAAATGCATAGATCATGTTTTGAGAGAGTCATTAGAATTTGCAAAACATGGAAACATGTGAACGTGAAATTTAATTCCGCCTGCACTAATTAGGAGATGTCATCATCATTCTACAAAATTCTGTTTTTTTTTCTGAGGGAGCAATCCAAGAATTAAACTTACTGCACACTAAAGGCAAACATTATTAAACAGCAAAGTATAAGTTAGATAGCTAACCAGCACACAAATGTCAACCTTGACACTACTTTAGGTTCAACCTTGACACTACTTTAGGTTCAACCTTGAGACTATTAAGATTCAACCTTGAGACTATTAAGGTTCAACCCTGACACTACTTTAGGTTCAACCTTGAGACTATTAAGGTTCAACCTTGACACTACTTTATATTCAACCTTGAGACTATTAAGGTTCAACCTTGACACTACTTTAGGTTCAACCTTGAGACTATTAAGGTTCAAACTTGACACTACTTTAGGTTCAACCTTGAGTCAATTACGGTTCAACCTTCACACTACTTTTGGTTCAACCTTGACAAAAGCTTTACGTTCAACCTTGACACTACTTTACATTCCACCCCTTGAAACTACTTCACATTCAACCTTGAAACTACTTTACGTTCAACCCGCACTAAAGTGCATGATCACAGAAGCCAAAAAGGTGCCTCATTTATTCAAAGTTTTTACAATCATCACTACTTTAGGTTCAACTTTCACACTACTTTAGGTTCAACCTTGACACTACTTTAGGTTCAACCTTGACACCTCCTTAGGTTCAACTTTGACACTACTTTAGGTTCAACCTTGACACTACTTTACGTTCAACCCACACTAAAGTGCATGTTCACAGAAGCCAAAGAGGTGCCTCATTTATTCTAAGTTTTTACGATCATTTTGCATGGATCCAAAAGATGGATCCACTTTAAATGATGCACGTACATAAATATGAGAGAGGCTTAAAGTGCAGTTTACGGTCACTGCACTGCACTTAGAGACACAAAGAAAGTCATCAGATTTTATGTCTGTCATTTTTACCCCTCTGGCTGTATTTCCTTTAACCCTGAAAGACTTCTACAGTACAGTGCAAAGCTATTACCTCCTCTCAAGGGACTTTCTAACTTAAAAATACATCCAGATAAATATTTCCAGGGATTACTTTACGTACTTGGTCTTTGAAAATATCAGAAATTTTTCAGATTTCATACAGCTTTAATGGATGTCATTGCCCAGAGACTACATACAGTACTTGTTCATGCTTCTATAAAAGCAGTCTTTGGGTTTCTTTGATTAAAAAGTCTATCTATGCAATTTTTATACCAAACTCACTCTCATTAACACATCATTTATTACACAAAATAACTGAATTGAGTTTATTGAATTGAGAAGTTTGATTATTTCCCAAATAAATGTCACAAATAAACAAGGATTCCGTTTGGTTGTCAAACATTTCCCTGCAATGGAATCTCCCTCCCTCTTTTTTATAAATTATAGTATCATAAACATGAGGGGGTGGGGGGGAAGGAGCACGTTTGACATTTTCAAAATTGTTTCCTCTTTATTATCATCCATCAATTTGATTTGAAACTTGATTACAGTGAAAGCAATTATGAGCTGCACACATATCAAGTTTCAGAAGTATATATAACAAGTTCATTTCACTTCTATACGTGTTACACATGTACTGTAATTTATCTAAAATTTTACCAACTCAATACAAGAAGGTTCTTCTTTGAAGAGGCAAAGGATTGATGAACTGTAGACAGTACAATAATCTTTCTGTCCTCAAAAAATATTTTGTAGACGGTACAATAATCTTTAAAAAATATTTCTTGTGCGACAGAATATTCCACATTAATTCTACTGTACTACAGAGACTGTACGTTTGTACAGCAAAACACCTGTATAATCATAATAATAAAAAAAATAATAATCGGCAGTTATTTTTACCACGCTTATGCGACCACAGATGTGGGAGAAACTTGCATGTCTGGGGTTTTCAATTCAACATTTTTACCTCAAATTTGGAATCTTTTCAATTTAGAAAGCCATTTCAGATGGGAAAACCTGTAGGTTGCACTTGGATGAAAAACCCACCTTACTATGACCCGGCCATGAATTGAACCCGGAACCTCCCGATTGCTAAGCCTCATTGCTTCAAATGCCACCGCTTTAATCCTCTCGTCCAGAGCACAGGTATAATTATAATTGTTAAAATTATACTAAATCAATCTACTACAGAGGAGATAAACCTTTCGTAAAGACAAACGGTACATGAAAACAGTAAATATTATATATTCTATGTTGCTACCGTATATGACATTTATTCTATACACACCTCAGTTGAAATACTTTTATTAAAAAAAAAAAACATTTTTCAATCTAAAAAGGAATCTAAAATTAAAAAAAAAAAAAAACTAGTAGCATGTAATACAGTATGAATGTGTGAAGTACGAAAAGTTGACTAATATAGTCAATGTCACACAATATGTTATATGGCAGAGATTGTCTCATTTTGCCATTTCATTAAAATTGCCACAGGCCATAAACCTTTCACAAATTAACCTCACATGGTAACATTTTTGAAGGTGATTTATGTTGTTATGACTCGTATAGTATAAACAATACAAGCATACTTTTATTATGATATGTACCTACCCAACATGCTATAAGTGATTCATGGTTGAAAATGCTCTCTAATTATCAACATTGTTTGTCATGAAAATCTGTCAAACCTGAAAAACATATCTGACTGGGTACGAATGTCGGAGAAAAGTCACATGATACAAGAATATCGATTCAATTTTCCGACTAAAGAATGGCACGGGTACAGTTCCTTTGTAGAATTTTTGCTTTCCAACATTACATGCAGCTGATTGCATGTCATTAGATGATAGTTATAGAAAACTATATACCCCACTATTACTCATTTACAGACTGCTACAAAATCACCCTCTACCACCCCTCCACTCCCATCCCTATCGGCCCTCCAACTGTGGCACTGAGATGCAGGTTGGGAAACCAGAGAGAAATGTCACTTTGCCCCGGTCTTGAAGTCTTTGTCTAAATAGTATGACAATGAGAACAATTATTATCCATCCCCAAATTTCCCCAGACCAATTATTGACCTTAGTCTGGGGCTGTACCCGACACCCCCCCCCTCTTCAGCAGGCGTGTTCTCCCATACCTCCCCAATCCCCCCCCCCCAAAAAAAAACATTCATAAAAACCCTTCCAAACAAACCTACCTGGAAACTTGAAGAACTTCTATGCTTCTTCCCATGGAAACCTCTTGAGAGGTTTCATCAATTTTTCATGAATTACTCTTTGTAGATATATTACCAATTTTCACCATATTTGAAAAACAATTACTAACAATAAACAGAACATTTCCACACATTTATTAAGAAATCAAGCCATCATTTAGTTTAATCCATGACAATATGATTACTTTTCACATCTTCAATAGCAATTCAAAATGTTGCAGCAAGATGGTGAATTGTTTATAACCTAGTAAAAACCATATTTCAATACAATAATCATAATAGAGTAATTCCACACTTTGTAGAACACTGTTGACATACTGTAATTATGTGAGCACTTAGCATTTGGATGGCACCATGAAGGTTCCATACATTCCTTCACATGTATGTGTGTATGTATGTGTGTATGTATGTATGTATTTTAGAGCCTCCTGCAAGCAGGAACTCGCGAAGATGCCTCATTGGCTTATCAAAGCCGCAAGCTGACCTAAGTCAGTCTCTCAGATTCATATTTAACGTCCATGATTACGAATTGTCAATTGTCAACAACTCTGTAACTGGACGACATACATTAATCTTGGATTGACTCAAACTGGGGACCTTATGATTGCAAGGCACCGGCGTTAACCTGTGAACAGACTTTAACCGACATTAACCGTTAACATGTTCACACTGCTTAATCTGAATCGGTTGAATCGAAACGAGAAGTCTTGACGAAAAAGGGATCACTTTTAATTAACCAAGAATGAAACGTGCAGAAAACTACATGTGGATTTGACTTGGTCCCTTTGCCTTAACTTAAAAATAAATATTTAAGACTTTGCTGTCAAACCAATTTTACAAGTTTTACATCAAAGATAGTTTACGAACAACTTTTGCAAATCAAAACCATGCATGCATGCACAGACTGTGTGTGTGTTTGTGACCTTTTGCTTACTTATTGGAAGCTTTTTAATGGAAAGTCATTCAAAACCCGGACTTTGTATATATATATATTCCAGATTTGTTTTACCTAGGTATGCAGGGCCCCTGGATAGAGTGAAAAAGGACCTTCGGGGGGGAAAACTTGCTGTAAATGATAACCACTTGAGAACCACTTTAAGGAAAAGACCTTATCACACATCCAAGTCAGAAAAACTATCACGTGAGAGAAAGGCAGTCATGTAACCAACCGCCTTAGGGGTTTTGTAGGAAATTTAATTGGTACAACAGGAGAGCAAGCGCTAAAGCATTTACCTCTGTCAACCACTGACATCTAAATCAGAAAACCCAAAATAACATTGTGCTGAAGGGCCTTTGCCAGGGTTGACAATATTTCACAAACTTCTGCCAAAGTCCGGGAAGGACGAATCCTAAACATTTACTTGGAACCCTCGACAATTTCGTGTCGAGAATGAGTAATGTTCTGCTTTCACAACGAGGAAATTATCAGTCCTGACACTTTTCAGTTTCGGCAAAAATTAATGATTTTCTTTCATTATATATAGTTTCCGTTCCATGAAAGGAAAGTCTTGGAAAGCTGGAGCTTAATTTTCCTAACAAGTTTCGACAAAACACAACAACTGTCTTTGCAGACCAGGAGGGGAAAAGATAGATCTGTTGTTGGCTAGCTTACTTGTTTTCTGATTGGAAACTTAGATAACAATCAAAGTACCTCTGATCATAAAAAGCTGACAATCAAGGAACTTGTTCTATGATGGCAGCTTGGAACTCATTTTACTACAGCATATCTTCCTCAGCACTTTGGAGAAAGCATCATGCCCCATACGGCAACAAATTATTAAAAGCCTTACAATCTGCAGCTAAACTGAGAAGGTAAGCGACCTACATATCAGTACTGCAGATTACATAGCCAAAGAATGACTTTAAATTCAAATTTGAAATATAGAGCTCTAATGCATAGAGAAGCAATGCTATGTACAGAGTCTCATTACAACTGAGCACTGCACTTGTACAATTCTGATGTGCAGTACGTGTAAGTTCAGACAAATTAAATGTAGATAAACAAACATTAACTCGTGTAGGGCGACATACATTTCAAGTTATAAACGGGATACAAAACAACAACAAATCAGTTTGTGAAACTCGCTACAATTTCACACTGGTACGGTATGAATGCTATGTGTAAAGTCACTTACATATATAGCAACACACACAGCAACAATTTGCTTTGCAACAGTGCACACTTTGCAACCACTTGGATACCATAGCTCTCCATAATAAGCTGTCTAGACGGTCTGCCAAATCAAGGGCTTGACAGGGAAGGGTACAAAATCTAGCACATCACTTGCAGACTAAAGGTATCACTGTTGTGAATATAAGCACATCCTATTATTACACATATAAAGATGAATTATTCAGTCAATTATGGTCTCGGTAACTCTTCTTCAGTTCGTGCTGACCTTGTTTAATACCTCATGCTATGTACTTGGGATGAACACCACCATCAAAGCAACCATCAAAGGTGGTAACTGCAAGGCCTGTGTGATTGTTACAAGACATGTACAGTAGTCCTACAATATAGACTCTCTTCAAATGGTATTTACTTCACGGGATAACACAAGAAGGAGAATTGTACATGCTTCTAAGTCTACCCTGCACAAATAATTAATAACAGTTCCGAATTGTACCCGGTGACAATTTTCTGACAGCTGAAACCAAAATCCACTTGGGCACAGAACTTCAATACCCATTCTAGTACATACTGAGATAATGGACAGGACTGCTGGGAAATATTCAAAGTGTGGGAAGGGGAGTAATTGGGGAAAATAATCATATTTCTGGACACATTTTGACATAGCATGAAATATTCACACATATATCAGACTAGGTGTCACATGTTCATTAGACAAGAACAGTTCTGATCGGGGAACGCCAATTTGCTGTCAGTGCGTCAACCCAGTTGCCGTTGTGATCTTGATAATCATCCGTTACTGTCAGTAATTAACTGCAAAGTACCTTATCATCCACTTGTAATCTTTGCCGGCCCTCATAATTATCATTCCTCTTCAATTTAAAACTAAATCAGGGCTTAAAAATTATCCACAACCCAAGCAATATTTGTGACATAAAATTATGCCATGCATATTAACTGTGGGGGAAAAAATACTGTGCGAAGGATTTGAATGTACAGTATACAAACATGTTTTCATGAATCGCTCCTGTGTTCTGTTATTTCTATCAATATTTTCCCTCGTTTCGAACCAATTTGCCTTGATGTCTTTTTCCAACTATTGAAAAGGGCCTTTTGGGGAAGCTTCAAATTAGGCATGTTGCCTTGCCATTTTCATTGACATACATCCAAGGCAAATTCTAACTTGCCTTAAAAACAAACATTCTTCATCTTGATGGTTAATCTAGCCCTGGTTATATAAATGTACATGAGTAACCTTAATGGAAGCCTCAAACTCATTAAATATAAAAAATCATCTCAACGGTAAAAAAGTATATTATTTATACCTTGCGAAGTTATAATCAGGTAAATGGCAATAGCAAATGTATTATGGACAAACTTTAATACTGCGGAGTAATTGCAAACTTGTATGCAAAGAAGAACAAATTTTAAACCCACTTGTTTCTTAGTCTTGTAAGGCCTACATTTTCTGAAGTGATCAAGTTGGGGCCAAAAGTAGTCAGAATTGAGTTCCACTCTTGCAATGTAAAATAAAAACACACGGTCTACATGTGCAAGCGTTTGCTCTTGTTAATTATTATAATGTATAGCACTAGTTCGAGCTGTATATATTTTCTCATTATTCAATGCAAAATTTAACACACCATCCCTCAAACAGGGAAAGTTTCATCTTCATAGCATTGCATGCTGCAATAGACTATTATCTCTCTTCGACAACGACAGTATCAGGCAGTACCTTTGTAGTTCAGTGAGTGACCTTAATTTAGCGAATTACAGATTTTTCCAAGGTTACAGCTTGCTGGACATTACATAGTGACTTTTATCAATTTACCAGAAGACAATTGCTGCAATGTACATGTTGCCTTTAGCGAACAATATTTCACCGGTTTTGTTCTGTAAGAAACGAGGATGGAGAGTTGCATTCAAGAGATGAGGAGTGTCATAATGAGGGGGAGGGAGGGATTAGTGGATGAAGGGAGCTTTTATGGGTATCTCTCTCAGATGCACCTACATCAGTGAATATGGAAACTGCATGCTGGATATTCAAAATCCTAGCTGGCTGAGGTGAAGGGTAAGATGGAGGTGTGGAGGGAAGCAGTAGTGGCAGGATTAAGGTGATAAGAGGAAGGATGGAAGGGTAGGAGGAAGGGTAGAAGGAGAGGGAGAAGGGGATGAGGGGCAGGCGGAGGCAAAGGGGCCTGAGGATGAGAAATAGGTAAGCATAGGTACTAGATAGTCGGATGAGTAAGAGGAAGCAGAGAAGAGAGAGGTTGAGTTGGGAGAGGGACAGAGAGAAGGGGAGGAGAGAAGGGAGGAGGAAATAAAAGGAGATGGGAGGAGCGACACATAATTTGTTTACTATAATTTGCTGATTGCCCATTACAAGTGTAACAGTCCACAGCCAAGTCCAAATTCAAAATTCCTCAGACATAATCTGGGGTCATTTACTATATATAGTCTACCTATACGGTAACTTACAACATATTATTACTCGAGTTTCACGCCTGCAGTAGGTAGACTACATAATGTACTTGCGCTACTTCTATGTACTGAGCACTTTTGCAACAGGACGTGAACATCTGAATCTTTGTTATATGCAGATATTTATATATATACTGTACCCTGCTTTGACATAGGAGAATAAATCCATCTTCTTTATCGCTTCAGTTGCATTGCAAGTAATTGAAACTCTTCAAATATTCCTTAACTTTCACCTCTATGCCAAAATTAGAGATGGGGCTGCATGAGTAAGTTTCTTTTCTACGATAACATCTCATGAATTTTCAGAGACATCCAACCTGAGTTTGACGTCTCGTCAATTAGGCTTCACTTGGTTTCAATATACTGTGACAGCTTTTTGATTTCTAATTCATCTGTGGAAATAATGTTCAGTGAACTACAAAGCAGTACATACTGTACTGTATTACATGACATCTTTGCAGAAGATTATAAAGTAGCCAACTTTTTGTCTTGCTTTTGGTCAGGCTTTTTATACTATTACACAATTTGACTTAATTAGGATGACTAGAAAAGTTACATACTAAGAAGAAGTAAACAATTGTACAACTTTCTGACTTCCTTTCCAGTTAGGACTAGTTCTACATGTCATGTCATGTTTCGAAGCACTTCTACCGACAGTATGCACAGTATGAATATCACATTTCTTATTGAGAGAGATTTGGAACTGTTCATACTGTCAGTACCAGTGCTTTGAAGCATGATATGACAGGACAGTATAAAGTGATATTATAGCATGGGAAAATTTTCTCATCTGGTTGCTTCCTTTAATGTACAGTATGTGATTATAACCAACAGGGAAAAAAATGTAAGTATCAACTAATTTATCAATTTACCCCGAATTAATATGTTGATGTTATGAGACAATGAGGACAAGCGCCTCTGTCTCTTTAATTGCAACCTTACTATACCGGGAAAATTTTTGAATGGTTTCAAGTCCTGTCCTCCGAGATGACCTCAATTCTATTCAAACGACCAAAATCATCTTTAGAGGTCATCCAGGGGATGACTACATGTTACCATCAAATTGAGATTGTATTTATAGGTAAAATAATAAATCGGTACCACCCTCTATCAAGTTGGAGAATCTGAGATGCTGACTAAACACAGAAATACTGTAGTGTTATGCCTATGATCCACCCAAAGGGGAGTTTTAAAACTGGCCAAAAAGTCTGCTTTGCGATGCACCAAAATTACACATCTCTCCTATTTCAGTGTAAAATGACTGCACATATTGGTTATTCTTTCCTCGTTTGCTACATTTTTTTTCGGACGACCAAATTTGCCGTTCGGACAACCGAGAAGGAAGACCTGTTCGTCCGAGGGAAGACCACTGAAAATATCTAAAAAATTTGCTCTGACGATGAATAGTAATACTTTGTACACTTTGTATACTGAAGACTTGAAACTCATTAAGCTACTTCAGAATCTGTAAAAGCTCTGAGTCGGATGATGTAATCATCAAAACACTTCCAAGGACAACGACTGCGCTAACTACTGCACGAACAAGTAATTTGAAATCTAACCATCTCGTGAATCACAAGAATGATTCCTCTATTAAACGAAGTAAATCATTCATTTGGAGCGAGGCCATTAAAGAGCCTCTTCTGGTGGTGGTTGCATAAAAGCTGATGACTTTAATAATAAAATAACTGGAATTGTTTATTATCTGAATCTGTAGGTCAAAACCCACACCTAACATGGCAGTTTGTTTACGGTATTACAGAGTTGTCAACATTTCGTAAATGAAGCGAAGCCATTAAAAATAGCCTTCTTTCTGGTGCTTGCATAAAGCTGATGATTTTGTAATCAAATAGCTGGAATTGTTTATTATCTGCATCTGTAGGTCAAAACCCACACCTCACATGGCAGTTTGTTTACTTTGTTTACTTTGTTTACTTTGTTTACAGTATTACAGAGTTGTCAACATTTCGTAAATGGAACGAGGCCAATAAAATAGCCTTTTTCTGGTGCTTGCATAAAGCTGATGATTTTGTAATAAAATAACTGGAATTGTTTATCATCTGCATCTGTAAGTCAAAACCCACACCTCACATGGCAGTTCGTATACGGTATTAGAGAATTGTTGACATTTCGTAAGATGCACATCTGGCGAACGTATTTATTTTCACAGAGGTAAAACAACATTTCTGCTACAAAAGAGTTGCAGTTTCTGAGCAAAATTCTCAATATCATTAGGAATCACCTTATGTGATCCATTTCCTGGATTGATTGATTCAAAATTTGTTACATTTAATCAAACGTATTTCAAGTTTGGGACAAGATATCGAATGTTGTGTTTTCAACGGACAGTGTTGAATATTTTCTCTTCAATGTAAGTCATAGAATGTCTGACAAAGGAATGTATCCCATTAATGAGGTAGAATGTTTGTTCAATGTGTAAACCCTGTCATTAATTTAATGGGTGCGAGTAATATATTAACTGAATTGGGAAATGGATAACTTGAAATGTCACATGACCAATAAAATGATTGAACAAATAATAATTACTTCCATTACATTTGTGTTTCCATTTCTTTGGGGGGGGGGGCAAATCTGTTCATAGCTACATGTTATCAGCAGAGAGAAACTGGATGCAACACCTTTGCACCATTTAACCTCATGGGCTCAACATACAGGAAGGACATGACTAACCTTTCTTCTGTTCCCCCCCCCCCCACCCCCTCTATCTCCCCTTGTTTCCCCGTCACCCCTCATCTCATAGCTCTTTTCTACCTCTTCTCTCCACATGTTTCTGTCTTTGTCCTTCTCTAGTTTTAACTCCCTACCCTCTTCCCTTTATAATCCTCTCTTGGTACCTCCACAGTTTATCTCCTACCTCTCCTCTTCCCCCTGTTGGTTTCTTTCCTCTCTCCATCCTTTGTCTACTAATCCTCTTACATCTATCTCTTTTGTGTTCTCCCTGCTCATTAACCTGTCTGTAATCTGTGCTTGTATTTGTCCCTTCTGTTACTGTTACTTGTCATTCAGCCTCTGAAGAATATCCTGCTAGGATTGAAACGTCAGGCCAACTTACTTTTACACATTCTCTTACACAGGCTCTTTAGTGGATAAGCAGTTTGCTAACAGTTTTGTTTAATTTTGATTCATAGCTACAGGTTAATCGTTGAATGATCGGCAAAAGGTTGCTTTAACAAATTGCTCTGCTAATGACACGTTTTTTATCTTTTTCTTTTAGCCAAAAGTGTTTACAGCTGCATGTTAAACTAGCAATATTTTCCATAACTTACCGTTTAATATATGTAATATATAATATAACTGAAGCGTATAATATAAAGCCACTGATATCTGTAGATATCTTCTTCCTTAAGTAAAAGACAATCCTTGTTTCTTAAGATGCCCATGTTGCTACAAGTTACCACAGAGCTTACTTTGTTTGTTCAATTCAATGTCGTAGACTTGATAATGTGAATGAACAGCGCCCTCTAAAATCACTATCTCCCAGTATTAGTGAAATTTTTTGGGAATTTTTTTAAATGGTCAAATTTGATCACTAATGTGTCCAAAGTCCATCCAAAGACACTTTGATGGAAATGTTAAGGCATTTTTACAATTTTGATCTATGCTGACTTGAGCAATGTTAGACTTCCACTAACTATAAAGGTTTCATTTATACTCACATTACTCAGATAATCTAAACGTCTACACCGCTACATATATTCAAGTCTGACAGCAAATAACAAAGTCTTATTTTAAGCAAATATCCTAGCAGCAAGGCAGGACAGCACAAAACACGTACACACTCATACAAACACACAGCCCTAACATCATAAACTTCTGCATCTATTCATTTTCCAAACCTTGTACAATTAAGGCATAAAGAAATGGGGAGAAAATGTCCTTCACTTTATCTCCAATAACCAAACTTAAGAAAAATGTATTCAGATAAAATGATCTACTGCTCTTAGAATCTAAAGAAGGCCACCCGTATTATCTACAGTATCACTGATGATCATCAGACTTCATTGTCACATTTTCATCATTGTGTAACGCGATGATTAATTGTCTGTTTGTCGTTATGAAATTAACGGCCTGATGAAAAGATACGCAAGGAGAATGGAAGATTGAAGGCGAGAAGAGAATATGTGTCATATCCAATGTCTCACTTATTAATAAACTGTTTAATGTAGAATTTTATTCAAGAAATGAATGCATCCAACCTTGATTGTTGGTAGTATCAGAAAGATATAGTAATAATGGAGAATGGTTGGAACCAGCAAGGATGGTCCATTCAGACTGATTTGCTCAGGGATTTTGCAGCTTATGTGCAGCAGTTCACTAGGATTAGATTTATATAT
>KN887626.1:10652-25199 GCA_000934455.1 Apostichopus parvimensis | reverse complement strand
TGGACGCTGATTGTATGTCCAGAGGTTCGAAACCGGTAAGGAAGGTCGTAATTCCACTGTAGGCGCTTGTCACCTGTATCGAACAATACTAGTTCTACTTTGGTGACATATTTTGCCTTGCTCTAGAGATCAAACATAATGCTAACCAACTCGAAATCATTTGTGATTCCTCAAGCCGGATCTCGAAAGAGATCCTTTGAACAGACTTTTGTTCATGAAATGGAGGTAAACGACAAAGGCAAATGAATATAATTGAAATCATATATAAATATATAAAGATTCTGTTCATTGTTTTTAATGTGGGACAGTTCTACTGAATAAATGGGGGAGGGTGGGGGGTGGGGGTCAACTTATGAGCGTAAGTGTCCTGTCCACCCAGAACTGACATAAAAACGATACCACTCAATGAAATACGTAGTTGAGTTAACTGGGTTGTATCCTTTCAAGTGTTCGAATACGTTCATTACTGAACATTAATGTAATTGTGGTATGCGAACTTTACTGTAATATTCATACACAAGCAACATAAGGAGGCCATGTGACATGATGTACAATTTCCAACAATCAAAGCTGTTAGTTAGGTTATTAATGATTCAAAATATGAAAATATTAAATTCTTCCAACATGGTTTTTCAACATGCCTTTATCCTTTTTTTGCGGGGGTCGTGTTTAATTGTTTGCTTAGTTTTCCAAGTGCTTCTTGATATTCTTTTATTTTTTTATGTATATAACCTTTCTTTTAAATTATGTTGGGATAATTGAAATTATGTAGCGAGATGATATATACTTACTGCCCAGTTCCACTGTATGAGCTTTTCCAATTTCAACGCTATAAAGATGAACTGTAAAATATTTATGGAACACATGGCTTCCAGCTGTGAAGCAAAGCAAAGAAGAGAAAACTAATGTTGTTAGAATACATCCAGTTCACATCACATGACCTTCAAAGCTACAAACCTGCTTGTGCAAGGCTATAGACACTAATGATAGGAAAATAAAATCAGAAAATTTTTCCTTTAGGCTTTAGCAAAACTATTTCCATAATACCTTCCAAACTCTCTGGAACTGATGTCATTAATATTACCATATTAGCAGTGGTTGTACAGTATACTTTGACTTGACATTCTGAATGCAGTGCAAGGACGAGGTAATAAATAGAGTTGATCATAAGCTTCTTCCATGTTCCTCCCCTGTTCCCTCCTCCCATGCATCCCCCCCCCCCAACACTGTACCCCTCCCTCCATCTATCCCTCTCTTTCCCTTCTCTTTTCTTTCACCTGCCTTACCCTCCCTTCTCTTCCCCCTGGCAACTCCCTTATCTTTCCCATCTAATTCTTTTCTATGCACTAGCCCCTCCCTTCCCCTTCCTCTCCTCTTCCCATCACCTAACCTCCCCCTCTCCATAGTAAAATGCTATGAGGCTGTGATTTTAATCTAAAAGATTGAGAAAATTTCCCTTCACTTTAAAGGCAATCAACATCTGCTACCAGAGGATCCCTGGCAATCTACGACAAATCTACGACTCATTAGATAAGATAGAAATTAGTATTCCACAGTGTTCTTTACAGTTAACCACTGGGGATCTTGCCCTATACAGTAGCCTACCCATTGTGAATGAGATACTGAGAAGTGTGACACAGGTACTATAGCTAATGAGCACCTTACTAGCTGCAATGTCAAGGAAATTGATTTGCTTTTGCCGAGTGGTTCATATCAGATCCAAACTGTTTTTCAAAAGAAAATAATTTACATCATAAAAAAAATGAAATTCTCATGTTAGTAATGTGACTTATCGCACAGACACCATCTGTTCCTTGCTAAGTTATGAGAAATTACAAAAACAGAAAAGTACACAAGCCTACCTACATAATTAATCAATCAATTTTGTATCCTTTCATGTGTCCGAAACCATTATTAGAGAAATGTGTTTTTAATTAGTCATGTGACTGTCTTTCTCTCCACTATTGGGGTGATGTAATCGGAAAACTACGGATACGCTAGACATCAGAAAAGGAGGAAGATGTCCAAAACATTATTACACGAAGAAACCATGACGAGCTAATGAAATGGAGCATCGGTGAAGAACAGATCTCCCCATTATTTCCTGACGGGCTGGAAAAGCTTACAGAACGATCAGAATCTGTTTCAAGTCAACAAGCTTTCCGACATCAATTTTCCAACAAATGTAATTTTATACATACATGTATACACCTTTCAATTCTAACACATCTTTTCATCATTACAAGACGTTAAGGGTACAAGAATCTGTATTCTTGATTCTCACATGCAATTATTCACATAATTATTCACATAACTTTTTATGCATACCTGGCATTACATTTCTTTTGATTGATTGATATACATCAAATAATCTATCCTGTATCGCATCGCAAAATGCTAGATGCATAATGGTCACGTTGAATATACCAGCGAAAAGATGTATCTAGCAGTTTCGAACAAGTGAACCATGTAATGTTTCATTAGTGACCAAATTCATAGCTTTTAAAACTGCTACACAAACTTTGCACAATAAATTATTCCCTGGCATATATCCCAACATACCTATCTGCTGTCATCTATTTGTGCCAAGGGCTTCTTGTTTATCATTTAACAATATTTTCTTAGTATAACCCATTCCAAATCTGAGTCCTAGAAATCTTACCTACAAGAGGTTCCAAGGGTTTTACTGTGGGAGATTAACAAAGGATTTCAATTCTCAGTGGTTTTTCCCAACAGCATTTAGGGTTGTGAAATAAAACAAAGAGGGCAGACGACCAGAATGGATCAACGTAAGGGTCTAAGATGACACAATGTGCTCATCCAACTGTATGAGTACATAAGTTGTAGCTTTGCTCTGCTTTTTTCATTTTCTTAAATTTTTAATCTACTTTGTTTACATTATTTTTTTTGGGGGGGGTCACATTTCTAAGTGTCTTATGAAAACAGACTGTCTAGAGATATAAGACACTTTTGTTTACGGCAAATATCTAGACTCCAAAAAGTCAACTCAAGTTTAAATTTCGTAGCTGTTCTTGAAAAAGAAAAATTTAGAAAAATAGTAACCATTCCTGAGAAACCAAGCTGGCCGTTAAGTTTTTTCATTTACGATAGAGATGTTTTTGTGATCATGCAAAACTTTCCAAACTACCAAGAATAGTTTTCTGTTATATATGTTTACTTTTTATAAACCTTTTTTTTTGTCTGCTTTTGATATTTCACATGTTAAACTAGCTAGTTGCATTTTACAGGTACATTTATTAAAGTTTTCTGTTGATGCGCCAATGTACAAACGTAATCATGAAGAACTCTCTAAACAAACAAAAAATTTCAAACATTATTCCAGTCTTCAAAATATTTGCCTCTAAAATGTGTCAATTGCCTGGAATGCTCCTATTGTAACTTTAAAACAATGACAATTAATGACTACAGTTCCTTGGGACAGACTTGATTGTTATTCTATTATGTTTGAGCAACTCTAATCATGGAAGTATTAACCCGACAATCTGTAGCAATTCCAAGTTCAAATAACTCCACGGAAAATAATCGTTTCACTTAGTAAAACCAAACACATTGATCTTTGAAGAGGCAAGAAAGAGGGTACCTTTGGATGGAATTTATTAACATTTGTCCTCAACAAAATCCTCTTGCACTGTAAATGTTTTACTTGGGGACCATAAAATCTCATTTTTAAAGGCTATTAAGTTATCTAATGAGGTTTAAGGATCTGATTTAATGGTCTTTGCTAGAATAAGTAATCCAGCCAATTCCATAATTAACTAAGCCTCTGATGTTTTAGGGGTCATTTCTTCTGCAAAAAGATTGAACTAATTTGTGCATTCAATCATTCTTTAGGTTAGTTCTGTACACAAAACGACCACATTCTTTTCTCTCTGAATCACATGACTTCCTTGGTCGGCTTAGAGGTTTTAGGATTTATCAAACTGCACTTTTAAGTCAAAAATAGTCTTGAGAACTACCCCAAAAAAACCTTTTATTTCATGACAAAGAACAGACTCTTTTCCTGGCAAACTCTTTGCTCTGATATTCTTCTGTTCATGATTGACTTCAAGGTAACGATTGGAAGGCATCCATCAAATTAAAAAAAAAAACTTTAAAAAACAGAAACTTTACCCAAACAATTGATTGCCATTACTGTAGACCTATTTTAGTTTATCCTTGCCATTTCATATAAAGGTTATTAACTTTTTTTTCTACATATCTACCATTTATCCTTGCCATATTTCTTAAAGGTTATTAAATTTATTTTCACATATCTAACACTTGATAAATTTCTAAATTAAATGTCACATGCAATATGAAAAGTAATTTCTTCACTTCCATCAATTTTCAAATTAATGAAAAATTCATGAATTTGCAGAAATTTTTCGAGTGGAGTGTCATTCTAATGTAGCAATATATTTTCGAAAGATAATAAATGCTATTTATGGAAGACATTGATGAAGACATTGATGAAGAAAATTTTGATTCATTTGCTTTCCATCTTCTTCCAGGTAATCCGGAAGTTAGCTTATCCACCAACTGACAGATCCTTGATAACAGCAGACAGCGTTAAAATGTAAATGAATTATCAATTAACGCGTTTCACTAAGTTCACTGCATGAGTTACTCCAATTCCCAATCGGTTTAATTTCACAGGATTATTCTTAGATCAGATGGAAAAATTCATCGCATATATATGCATTTCACATGGGACACGAGGAGAAGATTTGGTCCAAAATGTGAAATAGTATCTTGGATACTTCCAAATAGTCACCACCTTGATTCGTGCAATTTGCAATAAATTCTTTTACGGAGAAATGTGTACAAAATATGATCCTAAAAGATCTAGTTTTAAATCCAAGTAGGTTTTTATTCACAGAACAGACTTGGCTACTACCATACTTGCAAGAGATGGTAAATTGAAAGTAGTATGGTCATGGTTGCTACATCGCCGTGGGAACATTTTATGCCAAATGAACAAACAAACAAACCCATGTACACTATTAATCCTTGCTGCTGTAATTGCACTAAGACAAAGGCTGCTTCATCCCGACCTACTGTGTACAACCAATGCAAGTATGCAACTAAACCAGGGAGTCACTGAATATACTACTGTGTGTGTCCAAGTCATGATTTGAAGTGACATGTAAGTCCAATTACATTATTTTCTAGAGGAGGAAGGGTAGTAGAGTCAATACTGTACATTTATTGCTCAAATAAGGTGAGTTTATCAAGTTCCAATTATACTCCAAAACACACTTCCAGAGAATCAATGATGACGTTATGCACAAAATTAATTATTTTGTAGACGGTTTTAACTATTGGAAAAAAATGACCCTCTTGATATCTGAGGCTTGTGAAATGAAGTGGCTGAACTGTACAGCCTATTACCATTAGGTTAGATCCTCAGATGCAACACAAAACTCAATATGAAAGTGTAGGATTTCAATGGCCACAAAAAAACAATGTTTTGCAATGCATTACAAATTAGTCAAGGACAAATGGTGCTAGATGTCTTCTACAGGTGCTCTGTTGTTTGTACATGTGACATTAGAAGAAAATGCTTCAATGGTTGAGTGATGAGAATTTATAAAACAGTGGATTAAAATTAACACTGAGGCCTTATAAGATGAGAAGCTGGCAAGATAATTAATTTAGCCTTAAAGAAGGATTCCAGACATGTAGCATAATTTAAAGAAAATATCTTGAGAATCAGAGTAGAATAGAAACATTACTAGTCAGCCCAATTTCTCTCATTTCTTGACTTATGACTTATCAAGACCAGAATTGCCTTCTGCCTACAAAGGATTAGATATAGTGGATAATGATCATAGAGTTGCCATATATGCTAACTTGCTAAAAGCAATTTAGCACTTCTAGGGTAAATTTTTTAATCTTTTAGTACATTGAGCAACATCTTTGATCACATTTGAATACTACTTTGCATAATGGTTATATCTAAGGGAGGATCTTGTTGTCTGCCTGTCGTCGTGGTAACACAGCCTGAGCAAAGAATCATATTTGTTGTGTTACTTTATTGCTATATTGTGTGATCAAGAAAACCCTAGGAACATTTCCCCACAACAAATAGTCACAAAAAATGGTCTATCATATTCTTTATTAAGTTTGTAAATGGTGATTTAAGGCACAAAGTTAATATTGATATGTCAAAGTAGACCGTAAAAAGACACTACCATTAGGCCAGGTTGTATTTATACATAATACTTTTAACTTTTTGAAAATTGACCCTGTCAATCATTGTGGTTCATCAATTAAAATGACTTGATTATAAAGTCAGTAATGCACAGACCATTAGGCCAGTTCCTCTGACATTTATGGCCGCAAAATTACAAGTTCACATTGCAGTACAAATTGGTCGAGACTAATTGGTGGTGAATGTCATGAAAGATTGATCTGTTGTAATACGAAGTTAATAGAAAAATGTTTTGATTGAGTAATTTATGAAAACATGAAAACAATGGATTGACATCAACATTCAGGCCCGCACTGAGTGAGGAGCCAATGTTATCATTATTTTAGCCTTAAGGGAGCATTCCTGAGGACAAGCATTTATTAAAGGTGCATAACTGGAAAACCTGGAATAGCTATAGAAACATTACTAGTGCTCCATCAAATTGTTCTTTTTCTTGGCACGTGAAATATCAAGACAATTATTCTGCCTAGAGCCATTCCTTATAAGGGAAATTATTTTACTGTGATATGATTTCCAACTTTCACTGAATGTTCTCACCTCCAATCCTCGATCGTGTTTAAAACCCCAAACACAAGCAGCGATGGAGACAGGAGCAGTCAGGAATAATGGCATGAATACAATTAACCAGTTATGAGTTTTGCCTCCCAACGGTAGGTTGTGTTGATAGCTTCTCTCCAATTGGTCGCAAACCATGATTTCAAAAACGAATAGAAGGGAATTTAAAACCAAGCATATGATAATAGCTTTCATATCGACATATCCTTCTCCTTCGACCCTGCAGGGGAGAAATCAAGAGAGATAGAGAGAGAAAAGTAACACAAATGTCTAATGCAGCCAGGAAAGACAAAAACTTGTCATTCATCGAGTGATCGAGTGATCTTGACTTATAGCAAATCGAGAAGCGCCAAAGCTTACCAGGTCTAAATATTTCTGAGTGCCAAGCTTACCTGTCTCCTCTCAACCTAAACCCAACCAGACAACAACAAAAAACACAAATTGGAAGGGACACTTATTTGGCCTTTCAGTTTGGGGCTGGGCATGAGAGCTGTAGAGCAATGTGGTGCACACAGAAAGATTTATAAATGACTGAGTATTTTGGGCAGTTTAATGAGAAGGAAGGTCATTGATCAGTAGTGAAGATTCTCAGAGGTTACCAGTTCACTCTAGGCCGAGCAAATAAAGAGTGCAGAGGTCGTGAGCAAGAAAGTTGAAAACGATGAAATTAAAGGTCAAAAGTTATGAAAACATTTCCCCTGGTTTTTATGTTAATCCTGATTGACATTACAGTATATTTATGTCATATGACATTTTGCACAATTGAAATAATTTTGACTGAAGCACATTTTGAACATAAAATAGTGATAAATTTATTGTATTAAATTTATGTGTTAAAAATCAAGGCCTTGTGTGCCAGCATGCTCTCATCATGTAGTTAAAATGATAACTTGTCAATTTGTAAACTAAAGATTTTAACTACAAGGATGTTTGATGATATAGAGGTACATAAATAACCAAAAGAACAACATAAAACATGAATTGCTCTGTTAGGACAATTTGTACTGTATCTTGTATTGATTGTGACTAGGGCCAATTTCTCAGATATGGTACAGTGAGCATAATACTGTAGAAAGGAATGCCATTTACAGCTCATTCGATTTAAGTTATAACTGTGACAATGTAGTGCAGCCGAATAGCATGTTAGTGTCAAGTTTAACAGATTAAATACGCATTATGTATTGAGTGTTCGAAATGTGCATCGAATTGTATATGTCTTGAACTCTGGGGACTTGCTTCTGTATGAAATTTTTTTTTTTTAAATATGATTTTGCTGTGACGGACGTACCCATGACAAGGGACTTTTGTAAAATTGTTATTCTTTGTTAAAATGAACTCCCTGCAATTTTAATGGTTTCTAAATAGCATTTTAGCAAATCCAAGAATATATATTCCTCTGAGGGGACAAGGGCAAAGATAGGCATTTTGTTTTGGGGTGATTTTTCTGAAGCAAATTTGAGATTTTTCAGTTGACTAATACACACCTTATCTACCTGGACCCGATGTTTTATGTAAACTTTAGCTACATATAAGGAGACTCCATAGCTTTAGTTTTTATGTGATACCCTACATGTAATGATTCATCGTTTTCAAACTTTTGGTGAAAAGGTTTACTAGTTTACGGAAGCAATAAATGAACGATGGATTAAATTAATGTCTTTCAAATCTAAACTGGTAGCAGCTGCATCAAAATGCTATCAAATATAGCTTAGTATGGTTTGCTGTCAAACTGACTTCAATTATTCTACGTTGTACCTCAAACTTTACCTGTATTCTGGATGACGCCACCATACAAGCCCGGCAAAGAGTGCCCCCAGCATCACCATAGCCTTCCATAGCCACAACGGTAAGAAAACAGCCCAGTATGAGATGTTAATGGTATCATCAAGACGTAGGGCTAATAATGGCATAAATACTAGCAAGCACAAATAAATCAAGAATTTCCTATAGGAGAAAGAAATTAAAAGTTAATATCAATTTACTGTGAAGCATAATATAAGGTTGGCGAATATTCAAGAGGTGTATCATAAACCTGCTAACTTTGTTTCAAAATGAATACTAAAATGAGGTGAAGTAATGGACGGTAACAACTGTGAATGATGACAGTACATTATATCTTACAGTAGTTCTTACAATTCTAACTAATTTATCACTAAATTGAAAACAATAAAGAACTCTAAAGCCTTTTAAGTTCTAGACTAGGCTATATTGCAGCTACAACACTTGGGATTGTTGAATCTATGTAATCTATTGAGTCTTATCATTCATAGACACAAGAATATTTTGTTTACTAGCAAATAAAAGGAAACTTTCATCGAAATGTGTAAGTTTTCTAAGACTGCTTCACATTCACACTATAATTGTGCTATTCGCAAAACTGGTACGAATTATTTTATCAACGTATACACTACTGATCATAACTTAATGGTATGACTATGAGTCTTAGTATATTACAGGCGAGAGATATTCGACTGGAACTTACGCAGGGTTGAAATCCTGAAAGAGCGTTTTCAGATTCATTTTACTTCATCTAGTCTGAATATGATATTGCAGAGTGGCTTCTCAATGGTAACCGTGATCCATAAGAAAAAGGAAGTTAAGCCGATCATTTATCGTAATGTAACTTGTTGCAAAGGTTATTTATTTTCTTAGAAAACAATGAAGGGTGCATTACTGTGAAACAAGCTTGACTTAACATTTTTATGCCATCAAATTGGGCCTCGGGTCTCTTTACATCCTCTCGCACGGGGCCCTTATAAATTTCAAATAAATTCGGTCAGTAGGGGTTCCATTTGCGGCTTTTGTGTGCTCTGTTGTATTCATTAATTCCAAATGTTTCCTCTTTCGTCTGTACATGTTCTACTCTTTAAGGAAAGTCGCACAAGAAACAGACATGTCTATATATTCTTTTAGTTGCTATTTATTGAAGCTCGATGTACAGACAATGCATCGGAGAACTTGGTTTGAATCGTCATTTACTCTTTAAAAGGACCCCCCCCCCCCAGTGACTGTAGTGTATTCATCACAATTTTGAAAAATTAATTGGATAACATGTTCAACCTGTTGTCAGTCGGTACAAACATGTCAACTTCAAATGTTGAAACGACACTATCATTTTAAAGGCATTGAAGACTCGCCCCAAACCGCATGCGGCCATCTGAAAAAGTTAACTTTCTGTTGCTTGCAAGTGACGTTTTGTTCGTGTCGCTACAAAATGCAGACAGTAATGAAACGTGATACCTTAATTGTTATCTTTAGCTGGACCTGAGATGTCCATCTCTGTATCGTTTGTATACTGTGCTGTGGGTATTGACCGCAGCTGTATGTACTGACTGTACACTAGTGTCTAATTACCGACGGTAGCAAGCTGTGTGTGTATTTTCTGGGATCGATGGTGGTGTTTAACACTTTTGTTACACCTCATTCGAAACTAGGTCAAATTACCGGCACTAGACGTTCCTTTTTGCGCGAGTCTTCACACCCTTGAGTTCCCCTCTTCCCCTCGATCCTCACCCAAATCCATTTCCAACTTGTTTCCGATAACTTTCCATTACGCACAAGCGAATTGTTTATCCCTAGGCTAATTAGCTATTCGAGAAAGAAGACATAACTAAGAAAGTGAAAAGTTAAAGATAGATATCTCACGAAATGTTGAGTGAGACTTTGCGTTCTGCAAAGAAATATGGAGACTAATGTGAAGACTTAACTAAAATGTTAGCAGAAACTGTAGATTAAATAACAACTATAACAAATCTTTATGTCTAAGGACTTGTGGAATATTCAAGCCCGGGTACGAAAACGCTTGCTTTTACGGTAACTACCATATATGACAGCGTTTGTCTACTACAAACGACTGGGTTCAACATTCTACCCCCTGCCTTTTGCTTCACGGCCGCAATCATGGCTGCTCAAATCTCAAAAAAGCGGAAGGTAAATATTATTCAAACAGCATATATGTGATGTATTTTGGGTGAAATAAAAGATCAAATGAGATGGTAAATTATATTTTGCTACTACGATCCAACTCTCATACTAAGATGATCCCAATAGGACAAGATTTACATGGAATGAATTACTGATGCTTGTCGCTCTACTCGCTCTTGACAAGTCACACTGAATGGACGTACAGTAGATACATTGGCTATCCATACGTTATGCGATCATATAGTTAGCTAAGTGATGAGTTAATCATAAATGTATGTGAAAACGTAGTATTTAGAGCAAACCAACACCAATATGGGCGAAATGTTAACGCTATGTTGATAAATTTATCACCTAGACATGAACTTACTGTTAGTAGAGCTAGCCTTAAAAATAAGATCATTGTGTGCTAGCCTAACACTCACAGTAGAGTGGGCCTAGCCAATACTCTATCGAGTGCAAATGTGGCTACTCAGGCTTCACGTTAACTTGGTGTTTTAGAGGCCAGATTAGATCAAAGGAACAATCACCATTTGATGTTGATTACTTGGATCAAGTCCCATCTTCCTTCATGCAGATTCTTTCATTATTTTTGTTTTTACTGTAGCTTTGCTATGTAAAGTATCATTCTCAATATAACAATAAAACACCATATAGGCCTACTGTAATTGTGTAAAAATCTCATACGTCTAGCATTAATTTTATTAGCTCGTATATAAGTGAGTGATGTGAAGTTTCATTCTTAGGTTATTTTGAGAATGACAAAACAACTTTGTCGCAGTGAAAGAAAATAATAAATTGACACATCGACAGGGAAAAGATGGTGCTTGAACCGAGAACTTTGGTGTGATTCATTTCTGGTTTGGGATTAGGAGTTATTAAAACCAATTTCTAGCTCCTAGAACCTCCCCTATCTTTAGAGCCTAGGTTGATACTAAATCCAAATACGCTTAAAGCTCATATCTAATAACCAACAATGGTGAATGGGACTTGATCCCAGAGATCTTGTAAGTTGTAAGCCTAGGCCTACAGTTGATTCTGTAACTTATAATTTGACTTAAATTTGTTCCCTTGTTTAGTTTGTCGCTGATGGAGTCTTTAAGGCTGAGTTGAATGAGTTTCTTACAAGAGAGCTTGCAGAGGATGGCTACAGTGGTGTAGAGGTTCGTGTTACCCCAACTCGTACTGAGATCATCATCCTTGCAACCAGAACCCAGAGTGTGTTGGGAGAGAAGGGACGACGTATTCGGGAGTTGACTGCTGTTGTTCAGAAACGTTTCAGCTTCCCTGAAGGCTCAGTAGAGGTAAGGAAACATTCACACACACCGACCCCCTCCCCCCCCCCCCCCCCACCATCTTTTTTTTTTATCTTGAATTTGGTTGGAATTGAATAAAATATTCTGTGATTTAAATCTTATGGATGTGGGTATACTTTAAGTTACGGCATTTCGTAATTCTCCTCTCCCCCCCCCCCCCCCCCCCCCCCCCACAACCTCTTCATATTTTCTTTATTTCATCGTCCCTGAAGGCACACTAGAAGTAAGGAAACTTCACACACACACACCCCCCTCCCTGCACCAACCTTTATATTTTCTCTCTCTTTTGTATTATTAAATGTTTCAATTGCCGTTGTGGCTGCTTCGGGGTGCTTTCTATATTTTCTTAATGATAAGACAATTTCCATTTGTAATATTTGTGCTAACCTGTTGTATATCGTGGTACAATATGACTGTAGCTGCGTAATTAATATAGCTTAATCAGTTGGCACACCATTTCATTAATATTACTACACATATATGTTTCTGTTGCATAGCTGAGACAATGTGTGACATTAGATTATAAAGTGCTGTATACTGCTGTTCACTCAGCCTTTCAATGACACATGTTGGAGCAGTTGGGTTTGTTGGTAGGAATGGATGGTTCCTTAAATTTCCCACAAGTTTGTCCAGTCTACCTTGACACTGGCTGTGGCCAGGTTGCAAAATAAGAAGAAAAGACAGGTTTGACTGAGTTGGAAATTTTGATACAAGTGTGACCCGTTTCTAAACAAGAAAGCACCTATTGAAGCCTAAACCAAAAATTACCTTCTTGGTGGCGTGCAGAAACACAATTAATGAAAGTGTGTTGCCTTGCAGAAAATTTGTCTGTAGACAGACAATTTGTGAGAGTGTTGTACTTTGGAATATTCTAAAGGAATAAAGATTTTGATTGTGTTAACTGAAGTGTTAAAGGGATCTGAACATGTTCTTTATCTGAAAAAGATGAAAATTATTAAAGACAGAACTGCTTCCATAACTAGAGATATTGTTTCCAATGACAAACCTAAGGAAATTTTGTACTGTGGTGTTGTAATAACCTTGTTTCTCTTTTTCAGCTCTATGCAGAGAAGGTTGCTACCCGTGGCCTCTGTGCCATCGCTCAGTGTGAGTCTCTGAGGTACAAGCTGCTCGGAGGGTTAGCTGTGAGGAGGTAAGGTTAATGACATGATCTCCACCAGATATTATATTTGTAAAGAACTCTCTTTCAGTTGATGGTGAAAGAAAAAAAAAGATTATGATTAAAAAAATGGAGAAATGTATATTTTAAATCGTTATGAAAAGGAAGAAGAACCTTTTTCTGAGTATTGCAGGTTCAGTTTTTCACAAATGAAGCAGTTAATTGTTAGTAATATTTATTTTGATGAGGTAGGAAGTGTTGAGCATGACAATTACAGTAGTTTGCATTAGCATGCCTGACATTGTATAGATACTCTGAAATACAGGTATTGATTCATTACTGTTGCTGTCAATGATGTCAGTCTGTATTCCAAGAAAAACTCATAAACATTTTTCGCGGTTCTTTCGCTTCCATAACTTTTTGTGTTATTTGTCAAACAGACGAAATATAAATTTTATTTGAATAGAAAGCTAGAATAAACAAAAGTGTTTAAATACATTGTAAAACCTATCCTGGATTATTCAAGTTTCCAGTAGTCTTTCCACCAGCAGTAAAACAAAGTTTCACTATTCGCCAGGTTGCGATAGTGAAGTACACTTTCTCAAGTTCTAAGAAATTGATAAATAATGGAAGAAACTACTGTTTTTGGTCTGAGTAATAACAGTGCTGGGTGGGTACCTGCTGTATGAATCATCCAGGGTAATTAAAACCTAGTGATTTATTGATATTGGATGAAACAAATTTATATTTCAAATTTGATTCAGTTAGTCGTTCTAATGTTAATTAATTTGAACAACGTGTGATTCAGTGTAAACATGTTGAAACGGATCTCACTTGTTATAACCTTGTACAGAGGCAACAGTCCCAAGTATGCCTTTAAATACACAGTGTACATCCCAATGAGTCCCTGCAGTGGCCTATAATACAATGTAGTCCTTTAAAGAGCCGATTAATTACTGACTAAGAAATCATTAATTCATCTAAATAACTATCGCTGCAGTTGATGACCAAAAATTAGCAAGTGGTAAAATTTAATTTTGAAAGTTTGCACAGATAATTCAAGGTTTGTTGACTGCATTAAAGACCTGAAAATACTGCGGTTCTATGTTGCAAAAACTGCCATAATGTTTATATGCATGTAGTGATTTGACACACTTGTAGTAGCATTCTCTATGATGCCAGATGAACTATTCTTTAACAAATCACTTTCAATGTCACTTCGAAATCAGATTGTTATTATGCTGCATTTATGTTGAATTCTCTCATCTACAGAGCGTGCTATGGTGTTCTGAGGTTTATCATGGAAAGTGGAGCCAAGGGCTGTGAGGTAGTCGTCTCTGGCAAGCTGAGGGGTCAGAGAGCCAAGTCCATGAAGTTTGTGGATGGTCTGATGATCCACAGCGGTAACCCTGTACGAGACT